>CABEGB010001435.1:95986-115630 GCA_901521435.1 Crematogaster levior | reverse complement strand
TACAAAGTAATAGTAATAGTTCGTCTTGTTTAATATCACGTTTTATTGTGTTATAAAAGTTTTAGTATAATGGCTTCCACGGATTATAAAAAGTGGTACGCCAAAGTTAAATATTACAATGGTGACGTAGAAGATATTTTGGTACGTAAAATTAAAACTCAAGAAGGTAATCAGTTTTCTCCCAAGCACTATAAAGACTTCAACAGCAATATTTTATATTCGGTTAAAACTGCAATGAATGATGTAGAAGGAAAAGAACAAAGATATTATGCTTTTATTAGCAAGTTAGCAGGTAAGACCTACAAAATAATTCTTCAAACAAATTATTTTTATAAAAAATAATAAATGTTCTGTAACATTTATAAATTCGTATAT
The DNA here is from genome assembly GCA_901521435.1 of Crematogaster levior. Taxonomy (NCBI): domain Eukaryota; kingdom Metazoa; phylum Arthropoda; class Insecta; order Hymenoptera; family Formicidae; genus Crematogaster; species Crematogaster levior. The sequence continues at coordinate 115,255 of CABEGB010001435.1, read as the reverse complement.
TAATTCATTATATTCTTATTTCATAGGAAGTGTCACAGAATTAAATCAAGACAATAAAAGAATTAGTTGGCCTACATGGCCTTCAGATGTACTTGATGAACCTAACAATACTTCCCAAGATGAGACACAACAAAACGCATTTTCTTCAATTATAGCTTATCGAGAAAAAGCAGTAAGTATAATTTTAGTCATCTGGATACAGTAAAATGTGAGCACATACCCAGATAGCCAAGTCTGTCAAAGCAGATTTTATCAAGTGCTTGCTTGCAAATTTTGTTAGCAAAAAGACATCAAATATAATGCAAAGCTATTATGTCTAAAGATGTCACAAAATTGCTAGCAAAAATATATATATATTTCGAGATCTAAACATCTTTCAGATTTCGAAATATAAACATTGAATGTTTGAGATGTGCCCACTAAAAAAAGTACGGATATTTAATACATAAATACATTTATATAATAACTTCTTTTCTTTAAAATGTATTTTATATATATGCAGGCACTAAAAAAAGGCAAAAAAAAGCAGCAGCAGAAGAATATCAGAAAATTTTATCTAATTATAATATCGAAAAAAATTTAATTGATGAAAGAGATTTCTCTGAACATATATCAACAGATTGTGGCTCTACTACTAAGAAATACTCACAAAATCAAGAAAAATTATCAGTCGATTGTAATGTGTCTATTGCACTTCAAGAGTTGAAAAGTCTTTTAAATGAAAAAGTACAGAAAATGGAAGAAAAAATAGAAAACAGTAGCAAGATTATCGAAGAAAATATTATAGAAATTGTAAAAGAACCTTTTTCACAAGCGTGTGAAGCTGTTTCTAGAATGGAGGAAATGTTGAGTAAGTTTAATTCAAGCACTTCAAATAATATTCTATATGTTACAGAATGGTTATATAATTCACAAGATTATTCTGAATGTTACGACTTAATTCAATTATCATTAGGTGAGTAGAGTTAGTGCAACAATTTATTTTCTTATGTTTATAAATAATGTATCTTACATTTATAAACAATGATGGATTTTAATTGCTGAAATATTTGTGTACAATACAATAATCAACTCTTTCAGAAAAAGACAAGATGATAACAATTTAAACTTAAATGTAAAATTAATAATATAATTATATTCTATTTAAACATTTTTTAATTATTTGTAATATATTTAAATTTAAATTTTAATCGCATTATATCTTTGAAAGAAAGAACTGATAATTATTGTACGTACACACATATTTCAACTAATAAAACCATTTGTATGTAGTATATAATTCTTTTAGTAATAGCTCTCATTTAAAAAATTTGTTCTTATTAAATATTTTTTTAAAGTTTTACGAACGAATCATGTTCAAGTTGTTTGATATGTCTATGCATGTCTCAATAAGTATGTCTTTTTAATAACATTCACTCATAGTTTTCAAAAAATATTAATTTTATTTATATTTTAGTAATTCTTTTTCATAAATATTTCACATTATTATTCAATGTTGTGTAATAGTTTATTCAACTTGCTATCTGTGAATTATGTGCACTTAATTAAAAGCAAAAAGCATTGCTGAAAACGAGCACTTCTATTTATTCTAGATTGAGTACATTTATGCCCGATTCCACCAATGTAGATTAACTTTAATCTCAGTTCAATTTACTCTTTATCTTTTTTTAATTCTTAGAACTAGAAAAAGATGAAGAGTAAGTTGAACTGAGATTAAAGTTAATCTACGTTGGTGGAATCGGGCATTAGTGTGACAAGCTCTTATTGAACTTACAATTAGTGAACAATTGTTCATAACTGATCTAATGTCTAAAGTCTAAAAGCATATTCTAATCACGTACAGCTGTTCAGTGAGCTTTCAATGAACAGTTGTCATATGAAATGCACCATTATGAAGTTCATTTAATCCAAACAATTCTTTTTTTATTGATACGTCAGTTTCTGAAAAATAATCCATCTTTCTAAGATATTCACAAATTGCTTTTAGCTTAATCGTACATAATTTATTCATATAGGCATTGTTTCAACACTAATTGTTATAACAATATACAGGGTGGACCATTTCAATACTTTTATGCACAGAATAATGAGAGGAATCAATTGGTGTAAAGAAAACACATAGTTGTTTTTAAGAAAAAATATGTAATTGTTAGTTACAAATTGCATATTTTCTGTGCATAAAAGTATTGAGGTAAGGTTATCGAAAAGTGAATATTTTACGAGATATTTTACAGTTTATGTAAAATTAAGAAATTATTTCAAGCTTTATAACTCGGAAAATACTTAATGAAAAAATACTTTATTATAGTGTTTTGGAAAGCTCTCGAGGTCAGCTACAAGAATATGTAATAAAAAATAGGGGATGCTATTTAAAAAAATTAAGGTGACTTTCATGTGACTTTCAAATAATTCTTTAAGGTCAAACCAATGGTACCATTTTATGGTCCCCTCGAAACCAAACAACTTTTGTCTAAAGAATTTTTCTCTCCCGGGCTTGGTTTTCGAAATATTCGACTGGATGGATTAAAATGGTCCACCCTGTATATAAAATTGATTATAATTTTACAGAAAAGGTATACAATTGTGGAGATAGACTCAGCAGTAGCAGTATGTCTTCGGAAATAGAAAATAAGGTAGTTTATTTTTTTGTAGTGATTTTTTTTTATAAAACACATCTTGCAACAAATTCATTTATTTTATCAGATTTATCTTGGGAGTGGTTTCTATTGCACGAATGCAGGCTTCGCAGCAATGGAAGCAGCAAAAAATGATTGCGACTGGGCTACGGCCCTTCTTGTTGGAGTTTTCGGCGAAGATGCTAAATTAATGAGGGTTTACCCTAGAAAAGAAGGGTTAAAAAAATTTCCACTTGCATTCCTGATGCTAGCTCAAAGTAAACATTCAATTGTTGTGAGAGAAATACTAGGTATCCTTTTTTCTTATTGTTATTATCATAATTTATCTCTTGTTTTTCATTTTGTAGACTTGTTGAGAGAACGATTAAAAAATAATAATTATGAAGGTGACATTTATAAAATGGTAAAATCACTACCAGCTTATCTCTCAGATCGAGCGCTAGATCTTGGAGAAGGAAGAAGTACATCTCCTCGTGCAAAACACTCAAAGAAATATAAATATAAAAATATATTGCAGAGGTCAATTTAAAATTTTACTAAAAATATAAGTAAAAAAGAATAAAAAAGCATTATACAATTTTTGGTACTTATTTCATAATAATGACCAGAAATTGTGTAATTATTTATTTCCATAATATAACTGAAAACATTTTTTGTTTATTTTATGTAGGACAGAAAAGGAGGCAACAGTAGCAGATCCATCTATAGTTCCAACTGTTACATCTTCAACTGTTTTACAGAAACCATTACAACTTAAAAAAAAAAGTTAACTTCCTAAAACTTCAATGATCCAGTTTAAAGTAATAATAATTTAAATATAATAATCTTGCATTTATACTTTCTTTTAAATATTTATAATTTTATTTTTTGATTAATTGTTCGTTTTTTTCTTTTTCAGATATATACAGTGACCAGCAAAAATAAAAAGCCATCTTATTTGTAGAACTAGTTTGCTTTATAAAGTTTTACAAGATATTTATATTTTAATTTTTTGTACTGAAATTGAAAATACATTTATTAATTAAAAGTTTTTAATTAAAGAAAGGCTCAATTTTTTTAGTTTAATGTATAATGCTGTATTTATTTCTAAAAAATTACATAATAAACTGTGACAAAATAAAAAAGCCAGTTAATGTAGTATAGTATATAACATGCAAACACAATAACCGACAGCAAACTGGCATTGGTGATATCTTGATAATCGTTTATTCATACAACGTTTCGACCCTTGGATTGGGTCCTTTTCAAGTATATCTAAAAATGTATAAAATGTAGGACAATACAGGCTTACAACGCAATATTATATAATAATGTTAGCTTATGACTTACATAGGCGTCCGCTTAGAGCAACACATACTTTAAATTAATGAGCACAGATAAATTAATAATTTGCTATGGAACTAACTAATATGTAAAATAGCGTCTGATGTTGGTGACGGTAAAAGATTTACTGAGACTGAAGGTGTCTTTTCCAATGAGCAGTCGAAAAGGGGGACAAACATAAATAAGTTAATAAATATATGTAAGAAAATAGCGACAGAGAAGCGATGTTTATAAGTCAGAAGATAAGTCAAATAGTTAAAATATCGGTTAGAAAACAGAAAGAGCATCTAAACAAAAGTCATGAATTTTATAAGCTATTTAATAATCCGTCATATATGGCAGTCAAATTTTCAATGTCTTTCTGTGAGTTAATTTTGAAGTCACATTTTTTAATAAACATCATTTCCGCAATCTCCCTTTTCTTTCTATGAGTCTCTTTGTGTAAAACTTTCGGGTTATCCCAGTCGAAGTCATGTCCCAGGGATAATCTATGTTTGCTTACAACGGAATGATTAGATGTGGATTTTTTAATGTCGTTGCGGTGTTCGTTTAACCGAGTTATTAGATGGCGTTTTGTCTGTCCTATGTAGCGAGCACTACAATTCGAGCATGTGATTTCGTAGACTACATCGGTTTGTTTGAGAATATTAAGTGTGTCCTTTCCTTTTTTTATTATACAATTCAATTTGTTGCATACGGAGAATACAACTTTAATATTCGTTTTATTGAGAATGCGTTCTATGTTTTTCGAAATTTCTTTAGTGAACGGCACCACGATGTAATTTCTAGGGTCAACCTTGGTTTCCTGCATGTTAATATTATTTTTTCTATTTTTTAATTCATTGAGTCGTTTATAAATGAGACGATTAGTGATTTGTTCCGGATAAAGGTTGTTGCGCAACAGTTCTTTTATAGTACAAATGTTATTTTTGTGAAACCTTTCATCAGAGAGTAAGATGGCTCTATCCACCAGATTCGTTATAGTGTTCTTTTTATATTTTAGAGGATGATTTGAGAAGAAGTTTAAGTACCTTCCGGATGCAGTCGGTTTTTGGTACCAATTTGTGATGAGAACATTATTGTCTCTAATTATAATCGTATCAAGGAAGGGGATTGAGCCATCCTTCTCTGTTTCATGGGTGAATGTTAGACGCGGGTGATAACTATTAAAAACCTCGAGAATTTCGTTAATCTTTGATGTGGGAGCTATCATGAGTATGTCATCAACATACCTATAAAACACCGGAATTGCGAAATTGAGAAGTCCAATGCAGTGAGATTCGAGATCATCCATAACAATGTCTGCCAAGATGGGGGAAAGGGGAGACCCCATAGGACTGCCGAAGATCTGTTCGTAGAAGGATCCTCCAAAGCCAAAACTCGTGGATGAGAGTACCGTGTTGATGGCAAAAATGAACTGTTCTCGATTGAATTTGGTTGTCGGTGAGATGTGATGCCAACGAGACTCAATTGCTTTGAAAATGAGTTCTTTGGGAATATTGTTATATAAAGCGGAGACATCAAGGGATAATAGGGAATGGGAAGGGTGTATGTGCATGTTTTTTAAGTTTTTCGTTAGAGTCCAACTGTCCTTTATGTGAGTTTTTGGCTTTGGAATGGATCCCTCCAATATTGCGTGTAAATACTTAGCCACATTGTATAACGGACTCCCTAGTGCCGACACAATGATGCGAAGTGGGAACCCGCTCTTGTGGATCTTCGGCAGTCCGTAGCATCTAGGGAGGTTGCCGTTTGTACAACGTAATGTTTTTTGGGTGTAACCGTCTATGATTCCATTACACAAAGAGACTCATAGAAAGAAAAGGGAGATTGCGGAAATGATGTTTATTAAAAAATGTGACTTCAAAATTAACTCACAGAAAGACATTGAAAATTTGACTGCCATATATGACGGATTATTAAATAGCTTATAAAATTCATGACTTTTGTTTAGATGCTCTTTCTGTTTTCTAACCGATATTTTAACTATTTGACTTATCTTCTGACTTATAAACATCGCTTCTCTGTCGCTATTTTCTTACATATATTTATTAACTTATTTATGTTTGTCCCCCTTTCTTCGACTGCTCATTGGAAAAGACACCTTCAGTCTCAGTAAATCTTTTACCGTCACCAACATCAGACGCTATTTTACATATTAGTTAGTTCCATAGCAAATTATTAATTTATCTGTGCTCATTAATTTAAAGTATGTGTTGCTCTAAGCGGACGCCTATGTAAGTCATAAGCTAACATTATTATATAATATTGCGTTGTAAGCCTGTATTGTCCTACATTTTATACATTTTTAGATATACTTGAAAAGGACCCAATCCAAGGGTCGAAACGTTGTATGAATAAACGATTATCAAGATATCACCAATGCCAGTTTGCTGTCGGTTATTGTGTTTGCATGTTATTTTCTAATCACTGGCGAAGAAAAGATTTTTCATATATTTTTGTAGTATAGTATATTTTAATTTTAGGAAACTACTTTAATTTCAATTAATAGTTAATATGACCTCCTTTAGCCTCAATTACTTTTTGAAGTCTTTTTGGTATACTTTCAATAAAATATAAAACAAAATTAAAAATATTTTAATTTATTATATTTTATTTATTTTAATTTTTTAAGGCTCATCTACATAAGACGCAAACGCGGATCGCAAGTCACAAGATTAGACGTAGCAAATTGGGAAAACCTCAAAATTTCTGTGTGTCGTGCATATTGAAGCCTGCGACCATAAACTGCCGAAAATACGTCATACTGCGTCTAATTTTGCGATCTGCGACCTGCATTCTGCGTTTTATATACATGAGTCTGTTTACCTTTCAATAACGCTTCATTATATTTTTCTTCACATTTGCCAAGAACTTCAATGACATTCTACTCACATTTGCCGGGGAGCTTCATGACGCTTTCTTTACACTTCTTCAGAAGCTTGATAACGCTCCGTTTACATTCGAAAATGTTTTGCTCACGCTTATCGAAGAGTTTAATAATGCTTTGTTAACGCTTTTTTAACGCTTAATAACCATTTTCTTTACATTCCGATGTCCCAATTTTTGCTTATTTGATATTTCGTTTACGCTTCCATTACTCTCCCTTTACATTAGATTTACTCTCCAATGAAAGGAGACTAGTTGACGTCAAACTGGCATATATAATTGGTGAGCTACGAGCCGACTTGGTTTGTCAGACTTACACCGCAGTGATTCACCAATTTTTTGAAATCTAAATTCGATTTCCATTTAGGGATAAATAGATCTAAACTTATAAGATGAAGAATTTATTGCGAAAAATATTACCTCAGCCAGGATTCGAACCTGGAACTCCCTCATTCCGTGCGGGTGTCATACCAATTCGACCACCGAGGCATGTGATAATATTTATCGCAATAATAAGTATACTAAGAGAGACGCTTTCTCAGGCAGCGCCTCTAGTGAGGGACACCAAATTTTTAAGTCATTGGTGAGATATAACTATACCGTACGATCATTTTCTTTGCCAGTAGAAATTAAAACTCAAATGAAAGGAGACTAGTTGACGTCAAACTGGCATATATAATTGGTGAGCTACGAGCCGACTTGGTTTGTCAGACTTACACCGCAGTGATTCACCAATTTTTTGAAATCTAAATTCGATTTCCATTTAGGGATAAATAGATCTAAACTTATAAGATGAAGAATTTATTGCGAAAAATATTACCTCAGCCAGGATTCGAACCTGGAACTCCCTCATTCCGTGCGGGTGTCATACCAATTCGACCACCGAGGCATGTGATAATATTTATCGCAATAATAAGTATACTAAGAGAGACGCTTTCTCAGGCAGCGCCTCTAGTGAGGGACACCAAATTTTTAAGTCATTGGTGAGATATAACTATACCGTACGATCATTTTCTTTGCCAGTAGAAATTAAAACTCAAATGAAAGGAGACTAGTTGACGTCAAACTGGCATATATAATTGGTGAGCTACGAGCCGACTTGGTTTGTCAGACTTACACCGCAGTGATTCACCAATTTTTTGAAATCTAAATTCGATTTCCATTTAGGGATAAATAGATCTAAACTTATAAGATGAAGAATTTATTGCGAAAAATATTACCTCAGCCAGGATTCGAACCTGGAACTCCCTCATTCCGTGCGGGTGTCATACTGAGAAAGCGTCTCTCTTAGTATACTTATTATTGCGATAAATATTATCACATGCCTCGGTGGTCGAATTGGTATGACACCCGCACGGAATGAGGGAGTTCCAGGTTCGAATCCTGGCTGAGGTAATATTTTTCGCAATAAATTCTTCATCTTATAAGTTTAGATCTATTTATCCCTAAATGGAAATCGAATTTAGATTTCAAAAAATTGGTGAATCACTGCGGTGTAAGTCTGACAAACCAAGTCGGCTCGTAGCTCACCAATTATATATGCCAGTTTGACGTCAACTAGTCTCCTTTCATTTGAGTTTTAATTTCTACTGGCAAAGAAAATGATCGTACGATATAGTTTACTCTCCAATTTACGCTTTGTTAACGCTCGTTTTACATTTTATTTTCACCAGGGTACCTGACATATCCATTATTCTGGCAATTTCTTTCCACGAATTTTCTTTCATTATCACATCTTTATAATCTTTTAAAGATGAGTTATATAAATGTGGATATCCTCTGATTGCATCTATCAGCAATTCATCACTTCCTTTCTCAATAATTCCTTCGGATTCATGTAAATCATCCTCTTCGAAATCATTATATGTATCACAGTATTCGTGATTAAAACTCATGATTGTTAAAGTTCCCTGTCGAAAATGTGCGATTAAAACCGATTAAAACGGAATTTGTGTGGGATCAAAACCGATTACTTTTTAATCCGAGCGGATTAAAAAGTAATCGGTTTTGATCCCACACAAATTTCGTTTTAATCGGTTTTAATCGCACATTTTCGGCAGGGTTTAATTAACTTACATAACCTCTTTATATAAGTTGCACGTCTCATCGTATACAACATACTATATATTACATACTCATGGTCTATGGATTTAAGAAGTAAACCGTAAGAATTTCATCCTTACGAAATTTTTCACTCTTACTTCTTAATTTTTACGTTTCAAAATGGCTGCTATGATTCTCGACTATGATTGGTCGATTCGTTTACCGCTTACTTCTTACTACTTACGTTTTTTTATGTGCCACGGCCCTAAGACGTGGACTCGAGGAATTCAATTCGAGAACACACATCCGGGACGAGAGATGGCTGGACATCGACGAGAGATCGACAAAATCGTCGAGGAGGAGGAGAAAGCGGTCGACGATTCCGCAACGTGCGTAAGATATAAGTTATCGTGGACGATCCCAATTGGGGAACGAACGAGGCTAATCGACTCGCTCGTTTTCATTCAGGCCGAAACGCTCTTCGGAAGAAAGAACCGAGTCTCGAGAAGGAGGATCCGATACGAGCGTATCTCGTACGGATGTACTGGCGGTGCGCGCGGAACGTGCGATTCGTGTGCAGGGCCTTGGAAGAGAGAGGAAGGAGGACAATTTAACGCAAGGTAAAAACAATATTGTAAAACGATCGATTATTCAGAGAACACATTCGACGAGATCGATAACGCGTGTATTCGACACAGGTACGATGGACGTAGTAGAGGTGCACGGAGGAGAGAGCGATGCGCAAAGACGGGGTGATGACGAATAAAGAGACTCGTGCGATGTAGATAGGATTCGGTGATGAAGATAGAATCTATCGAAACGATGTACAACGTGTTGTTTCTTTAATAAAATAAATCGAAGCGTACAATTTTCGTACACAATTTTTTTCATCCATTCGACGAGTATTCGTGTGATTTTCATTCTTTGAGTCAAACGTAGCGAAACGTAGATACAAATTAATACAGGTTCAACGATGATTATTGATGATGATTATGATTCCTGATTATTCAGCAGTTCGATCGAGGGCAATCTGTCACAACACACTTCGTACCTATGCACACAAAAATGCTCGATTAAATCTTCCATCATCTTCGTGCGACATCTCTCTTCCTCTCTAAAATTCGTACGTGACATATGTTTCTCAAGATTCATTATTAGTTACTCGAAGAATCGATCTTGTAGTATAATTCAACGATACGACTTTTTCAAGAAGCAGCATCTTTAGATCGTACGTTAAGTTATTATTGCTCAATGATCGCTGAGAAATTGACACACACGATAGATTCGATTCAATGTCAAACGATAGAGTTACAACAACACTGTCGTAGAGACGTATATGCAAACGATAATTGCACGGACAATATGGGATACGTACAGAGGTTATACTTATCACTGATTAATTTATTAATTCGTGGACAAGTTTCTACATACATACATACATACATACATCAGATTTCTAGACAATATTTGAGACGGAATCAAGAGTTGTGCGCGCAACACCGTTGTTGCTGTCGAATGGCAAATTAAACTAATGCAAAATTAAAGATAGAAATAATACAACGTATCGACGAGAAGAGGTTACGTGCAGATGGAGCAGAGCCATCGTCGAGACACGCGTTAAGGTTAATATTATTACACGGTGCGTGGGAAGAGAGAACGGTCATCAATTGGAGTTTCATACGACACACAGGCTGTTGTTTGGGGCATCCATTTCGCGGTGGGCCGTATTAATGGCGCGGTGGCTAGCACGGGCGGCCATTTCGTGGCTCTCTCGGCTGTCATTGGACGTCGCGCGACGTTAAGGCCGACGTCGCGGCGTGGAAAGAGAAACGACCAATCGGAGTTTCACCATTCGCAATTTCAAGCAGCGGCGGCTACATCGTGGCTCATCGAGCCATTAAAGGCGGTCATTTCGAGACACGCTTACGGACTCATGTGCGGTTGAAAATGTGAAATTAAGGAGGACGAGTCGAACGCGCGCACGGGGGTCCAGGGGGCGAAGCCCCCTGGTCGGGGTTTCGAAGCCCTTCGATGGGGGGGTTGGGGGGCGAAGCCCCCCCCCCACTATTACGAAACTACTTCTGTTTCTTGAAAAAGATGAGTCGTCGCTTACGATCGATTCGTTTAACCGTAATGTGCTGCAAGGGCTATTTCAAGGCAAGACTTATACACACAACGGTGGTACATCGGTGGTATCACAGATACTAATACAAGGCAAGCGGAGTTGTTACTGTGGCCCACGTTATCACCTGAGCAAGGTGATGGCTTCCGATGGCTAACCGAGCATTCGAATTCCCGTTTCGACACATCATTCGTATCACGAATCGAGAGAGAATCCAAGTCTATTCTATCGATAGATAGATAGATAATTTCGACAAGCATGTTTTATGCTTTTTCTTGGAAATTTTTACAAGTATCATCAACCAAGTTCAAAATCGAAAGGCACAGAGACAGGCACATCTCTCACAACGTATAAGATAAGACGGAAAGGTAAGAAAGTAAAGAGTAAGCAGTAGCAAACAGGGCAATGGGAGGATGGGGCTTCGTCAAAAATCTTTAAATCTGTTAACTTTTACGTAAAATCTAGGATCGGAAGCAAAGAGAAGACGACTATGTGCCAAGGTATAGGGAGGATAGAGATCTAATTGAGAGAACACGTCGAGGAGGACTTGTAAATTAATTACCAAGTACCACACAAAGTCACGATTAAAATCGATACGGAACGGATCGGTCATCAAGGCGGGAGGCTTATGCACATACGCAAATAACTCATACGTCTTCAACGGTAACTTACCAAGTATACGCAAATGGCTCCATCGCCTAGCGAGCACCCGTACATTGCGTTCAATCGTCCGACACAATGTCTTCTTGCTGGAAAGCATATAAAATGGTTACCGCTGAATAAAAACAATTTAAAGAGTTACAAAATGGCTAACGGTTGCCCATGCTTGAAAACGGTCTATGTAGTTACAAAATATTCGCTGTTGATTAAAATCGGTTCGAACGGCTATAATAAAATGGCCGCCCATGCTTGAAAATGGCTTAAAGAGTTATAAAATAGTTCAAACGGGTATAAAATGATCGCTCCTGCTTGAAAATGGCCTATACGGTCGCAAAATAATCGCTGCTGAATGAAAACATCTCAGATAGCTACAAAATGGCCGCCGCTGAATGAAAACGGTCCTGAGATAGCTACGAAATGGCTGCCTCTGCTCGAAAACGGCCTATATGTGGTCACAAAATACTCACTGCTCCATAAAAACAGTTCAAAGAGTCACGTAAATGGCTGCTCATGCTTGAAAACAGCCCAAAGAAAATAGTTACAGTTAAATGAAAATAACTCAGAGGGTCGCGAAATGGCTGCTGCTGCTGAATTAAAACATCCCAAATAGCTACAAAATGGTCGCTGTTGCATGAAAATGGCCTTGAGGGTCACACGAAATGGCCGCTCATGCTTGAAAATGGTCTAAAGAATCTCACAAAATAGTTACAGTTGAATAAAAACAGTCCAGATAATCACAAAATGATCGTCTTTGCTTGAAAATGGCCTATATGGCCACAAAATAACTGCTGCTGAATGAAAACATCTCAGATAGTTACAAAATGGCCGCTTTTACATGAAAACGGCTCAGCTGGTCACAAAATACTCACCGCTTGACGTAAAAACAGCTCAAGGAGTCGACAAAATGGTCGTTTTCATTCAGCGGTGAGTATCTCGCGACTCTCCAAGCCGTTTTCGAGCACGGGCGGCCACATCGTGGCTCTCTCTCTCGGCTGTCATTGGACGTCGACGTTAAGGTGGTCGATATCGCACGTTGCGGCATGAGAAGAGAAACGCGGCCAACCGTTATCCATTCGCAATTTCGAGCAGCTATTATCAGAGGACGATTCGGCCATTTCGTGGCTTTCAAAGCTGTCGTCACGTAACGGCGGCTATTTCCATAAGAAAATACGTTTTCGAGCAAAGGCGGCCATTTCGTGGCTACGTGTGGGGTTAAGATATTCGTCACATCGACGATGTACACAGACTGAGCATGCGCGGTTAGAAGGACGAGTCGAACGGGGGTCCCCAGGGGGCGGAGCTCGGGGTTTCGAAGCCCCACGATGGCGAAGCCCCCCCACTATCACGACTTTCGTTAAAACTTGCAATTCGTTCGAATCATAATCATCGCTAACTACGACTGAGTAGTTTTCCAGACAACGAGAGGAGATACGTGGATTCGACGACATCTTCGCGACAACGGCGCTTCACGGTTCTCGGAACGAGATGGCTGGACGTCGACGAGAGATCGACGAGATCGAGGAGGAGAGAGCGGTCGACGATTCGTACGTAAGATACATTCGGACGGACAACGTGGACGAACGAGGCTTTTCAATCGACTCGTGTTTTCATTCAGGTCGAAACGCTCTTCGCTCGCCGGACGCTCTTCGGAAGAAAGAACCGAGTCTCAAGAAGAAGGATCCGATACGAGCGTATCTCATACGGATGTACACGCGGAACGTGCGATTCGTGTGCAGGGCCTTGGGAGATCGAGAGAGAGAGGAAGGAGGAGAATTTAATAACGCAAGGTAAACCGATATTGTAAAACGATCGATTCTATAAATTCAGATTAAATTCGACGAGATCGATAACGCGTGTATTCGACACAGGTACGATGGACGTAGTAGAGGTGCACGGAGGAGAGAGCGATGCGCAAGGACGGGGTGATGACGAATAAAGAGACTCGTGCGATAGGATTCGATTGTAAAATGAAAGGAATTGCGGTGATGAAGATGGAATCTATCGAAACGATGTACAACGTGTTGTTTCTTTAATAATAAATCGAAGCGTACAATTTTCGTACACAATTTTTTTCATCCATTCGACGAGTATTCGTGTGATTTTCATTCTTTGAGTCAAACGTAGCGAAACGTAGATACAAATTAATACAGGTTCAACGATGATGATCAATGTACGAGATTCAAAATCGGCAGACATCGAAGTGGAGAACGTGTCGCGAAACAGATCATCTCACTCTCCTGGCACGATGTATATACATCGTCTACATGGCTTCGGTTTCCCCGATTCCTGATTATTCAGCAGTTCGATCGAGGGCAATCTGTCACAACACACTTCGTACCTATGCACACAAAAATGCTCGATTAAATCTTCCATCATCTTCGTGCGACATCTCTCTTCCTCTCTAAAATTCGTACGTGACATATGTTTCTCAAGATTCATTATTAGTTACTCGAAGAATCGATCTTGTAGTATAATTCAACGATACGACTTTTTCAAGAAGCAGCATCTTTAGATCGTACGTTAAGTTATTATTGCTCAATGATCGCTGAGAAATTGACACACACGATAGATTCGATTCAATGTCAAACGATAGAGTTACAACAACACTGTCGTAGAGACGTATATGCAAACGATAATTGCACGGACAATATATGGGATACGTACAGAAGTTATACTTATCACTTATTAATTCGTGGACAAGTTTCTACATTCATACATCAGATTTCTAGACAATATTTGAGACGGAATCAAGAGTCGCGCAACACCGTTGTCGCTGTCGAATGGCAAATTAAACTAATGCAAAATGAAAGATAGAAATAATACAACATATCGACGAGAAGAGGTTACGTGCAGATGGAGCAGAGCCATCGTCGACGCGTTAAGGGGATCCTAAAGCCGTCTGTTTTACCGACAAAATACGGTCAATTAAAAAATACAACTAAACTTTTTTTTGATTACACAGAATTAAAATTCCTTCTCCAGGATTAAAGTATGCACGCAAACGAACACGGCAGGTACAAAATTTACGCCGAAGAAGGAAGTAATTACAAAATTACATTATATTTATCTTCAGAGCGAATGTCAACTCGTGAAAATATCAATTTTATATAAAAATTTGGCACCTTTTCTGCACATAACAGTGTGTCAGCCAGTTTCGTTGAAGTGTCTACTTTAATCCTACAAAAGGATTTATCGTTCCATGCAGCCAAAAAAAAGTTTAAACTTTTTTTCTGTATACCCGAGCCTTTCGTACGAGATTTCTGTACGAGAGGTAAAAAAGACGTCAAGTTTAGTTCCTAGACATGACGATAGAAGGTGCTGCTTTCGTGTGACGGAGACAGAAGATATATGGCTTTTTCCTCGTGTGCGCGCTACATCACGCACACGAGGAAAAGCCGTGTACGTGTGCGCTCAGCTAGCTAGAAGAGCGCGAACATATACGTAATCTTCCGTCTCCGTTTCTCCCTCTCGCTACAGCTGACACGCTTGGCGATCGAGACCGAAAATTATATTTCTTGCAAGGCGACAGTCGAGCTTTCCACCTGGAATTTAGTTGAATATCATAACTGATACTCCTCCTACTAATATAATACATGGTACAATAACTCGTACCATTACACCGGCACACAAAAAAAAAGTGGTCTGTACATTTGACTAGACCCACCTAAGCTTATGTATTTCGATGCGCGGATTCCAAATCTGTAGTCCGTTTTACCCGTACACCCTCAAAATTTTGAGTAAATTGCAAAAAACCGCAAAAAATGGCAAAAAATCGCGAAAAATCGCAGTTGTGCGAATGGAAAAATTTTTCTCGAACTATATCAAGTATATTTTTTATGTATTTTGATGCGCTGAATCCAAATCTGAAGTTGATTCATCTCGTTGACCCTTCAAATTTAGAGTAAATTGCGGAAAACCGCTAAAAATATTTAAAAAATAAAAAAAAATAGTCATGAAGTAGTAGATAATATCAAAAAATAGTATTGTTCTTACTCACAGTAATGAACTAAATATGATTCCTTTCAAATTATGCTATAAAATTTATAGATTGTAATTAAATTAAAAAAAAAAAACGATCTTCATTAAGTTTACACTGTTCTTCGCTTATATCGAACTCTTTTCTCTTCGAATGTTCTATGCAATGGGTTTCTCTTTCGTTTTTTATTATTTGTGGTTACTTCTCTCTTCAAAGTCCAGCAAAAATCTGCCATCATGTTGACGTTCCACCTTTCTTGATATCTATTCTCCATTTCACTTATGTCTTGGTGAAATCGTTCTCCTTGTTCTTCACTGCAGTCTCCAAGGTTTTGTGGAAAGTAGTCTAGATGAGAGTGAAGGAAGTGTAATCTCAAATTGCACTTTCTTCATTCTCATCTAGACTACTTTCCACAAAACCTTGGAGACTGCAGTGAAGAACAAGGAGAACGATTTCACCAAGACATAAGTGAAATGGAGAATAGATATCAAGAAAGGTGGAACGTCAACATGATGGCAGATTTTTGCTGGACTTTGAAGAGAGAAGTAACCACAAATAATAAAAAACGAAAGAGAAACCCATTGCATAGAACATTCGAAGAGAAAAGAGTTCGATATAAGCGAAGAACAGTGTAAACTTAATGAAGATCGTTTTTTTTTTTAATTTAATTACAATCTATAAATTTTATAGCATAATTTGAAAGGAATCATATTTAGTTCATTACTGTGAGTAAGAACAATACTATTTTTTGATATTATCTACTACTTCATGACTACTATTTTTTTTGATTTTTTAAATATTTTTAGCGGTTTTCCGCAATTTACTCTAAATTTGAAGGGTCAACGAGATGAATCAACTTCAGATTTGGATTCAGCGCATCAAAATACATAAAAAATATACTTGATATAGTTCGAGAAAAATTTTTCCATTCGCACAACTGCGATTTTTCGCGATTTTTTGCCATTTTTTGCGGTTTTTTGCAATTTACTCAAAATTTTGAGGGTGTACGGGTAAAACGGACTACAGATTTGGAATCCGCGCATCGAAATACATAAGCTTAGGTGGGTCTAGTCAAATGTACAGACCACTTTTTTTTTGTGTGCCGGTGTTATTTTCCAAGAAGTAAAAGTAAAGTCAGTACGTAATCTACCAATTCGATATACCTACTTCCAAAGCAATAAGCGTGGTCGTGTTAGTAGATCGAGCGGTTAGAACACTGGAGATCTCGAGTTCGAAACCTTTCTTTTTTTTTATTTTTTTTTATGTCTTTAAATAATTTATGCAATATACTAAATTAAACCTATATTAATCTAATATAGGATAAAAATATAATATTTTTTATCATCGTAATATAGGTTTGATTTTAATATATTGAATAAATTATTTAAAGACACATTGAAAAAAAGTAAATATATTTGTAACGATGCACCCCGAAAAACATAACATCGTTCCGCCGGTAGAACACCCACCGAAACCGGCAACGGGGCGCGGTGCGCCCCACACCATTTTTAATACTCAAATCATTAGATCGCTCGAGGCATACAGCCTCGCGATAAGCGACACCGAGCGAGCACGGGAAAACCCGACCGCCGCCGAACACCGACCCGAGCGCTTTCCCTACTCCGAGCCGGCACGCGTACGCCGGGTGGGAGAATTTCCTTTTCCCCATCTCCTCTCATTTTTCGGTATAAAAAGGGATCCAAAAAGATCTCTAGACCGATTCCGGATCCTGACAGCCGACGCTACCAGCCGACGTTAGAAGGATAATCCCGAACCTGTTCCTCAAAGCCGCAAAACCAGGGAGTCGAGCGTACTCGGTTTCCGTCGAGCGTTCTCGACAGCTGCTTCCTAGAGCACCGAAATTCTTCGGGTAAAAGCAGTGCCCGGGGGTGGAGAGTACTCCGTCTCCGCCGAGCGTTCTCGGCCGCTGCCCGAACCGGAGATCCTGATACACTACGGGACGTGGGGTAGAGCGTACTCTGTCTCCGCCGAGCGTTCTCGGCTCCCGTACCAGCACCGACCATCCGTGCCTATCCACCAAGACGCCGAATAAGAGTGCAACAGAGCGTTCTCTGTTACCGCCGAGTGTTCTCGGTCCGGTCGTCTCATCCCGATACCTTTCGCGGATTTCCAATCTCAAGCCGCGCCAGAACACCGCGTCTTCGCCATTAATACGGCGATTGACAAGCCATCGCGCCGCGCCACGAATCGCGGACGTTTAAATCCGGCATCGCGCCGCGCCGAGGCACGCGCCCACCGCGTGTTCCCGTCGTGCGTCCGAATCTACCGTACGCTACCGCGCGAATCACGGAACATCAGGCGCTACGGCGCACCCCGCGCGTGGTATATCCGCTCATCGCGGGAATTGTATATATTGTATATAAATTTAGCGTAATAAATTAAGGTGTTTTGTCAACTACTAAATCTGTCTCGCATTTCACTCAGACCCATCGAACCCCGGCATCCGACGAGCTACGCCCATGCGTTCGAATCAACGGGTTGTTTTATATTAGTAGGAAGAGTATAAAAACATATATGATATTCAACTAAATTCCAGGTGGAAAGCTCGATCGTCTCCTTGTAAGAAATATACTTTTCGATCTCGATACCCAAGCGTGTCAGCTATAGCGAGAAGGAGAAACGGAGACGGAAGATATACGTATATGTCCGCGCTCTTCTAGCTAGCCCAGCGCACACGTACACGACTTTTCCTCGTGTGCGCGCTACTTCACGCACACAAGGAAAAAGCCGTGTACGTGTGCGCTTGGCGCTCGGCCAGCTAGAAGAGCGCAGACATATCTTCCGTCTCCGTCTCTCCCTCGCGCTATAGCTGACACGCTTGGTGATCGAGATCGAAAATTATATCTCTTGCAAGGAGACGGTCGAGCTTTCCACCTGGAATTTAGTTGAATATTATATATGGTTCTATACATATTTTTATACTCTTCCTACTAATATATTCACTTTTTTTCAACGTGTCTTTAAATAATTTATGCAATACATTAAAATTAAACCTATATTAATATCATTAAAAAAATTATATTTATATAATATTTTTTAAGGATTAATATAGGTTTAATTTAATATATTGCATAAATTATTTAAAGACATAAAAAAAAAATAGAAAAAAAGAAAGGTTTCGAACTCGAGATCTCCAGCGTTCTAGCCGATCGACTTACTACACGACCACGCTTATTGCTTTGAAAGTAGGTATATCGAATCGGTAGATTACGTACTGACTTTATTTTTATTTCTAGGAAAATAATGGTACGAGTTATTGTACCATGTATTATATTAGTAGGAAGGGTATCAGTTATGTAACATATTGATACCCTTCCTACTAATATAATACATGGTACAATAACTCGTACCATTATTTTCCTAGAAATAAAAGTAAAGTCAGTACGTAATCTACCGATTCGATATACCTACTTTCAAAGCAATAAGCGTGGTCGTGTTAGTAAGTCGATCGACTAGAACGCTGGAGATCTCGAGTTCGAAACCTTTCTTTTTTTCTTTTTTTTTAAATGTCTTTAAATAATTTATGCAATATATTAAATTAAACCTATATTAATCCTTAAAAAATATTATATAAATATAATTTTTTTAATGATATTAAT
>CABEGB010001435.1:78486-93486 GCA_901521435.1 Crematogaster levior | reverse complement strand
ATTCAATAGTGCCTCTTCTTCCAATCCAACGATTTGGAAAAGTTTGATCCAAATATTTACGAACAGACAGTGTATAATGTGGAGGAGCTCCGTCCTGTTGAAATATTAATTGATCTTCGAGATAATGTTCATCATTTTCGATAATATTGGTTAACATTGGATCAATTATGTTTTCTAGCAGTTCCAAATACATATCTCCAGTTAAATTGCCAGATAGAAAAAAGGGACCAACAATACGATCACCAAAAATGCCAGCCCAAACATTTAATTTTTTTGGGTGTTGAGTATGGGTTTCATAAAATATGCTTGGATTAGAATCTGCCCAATAGCGACAATTATGGCGATTTACTGTACCATTTTGAAAAAAAGAACATTCGTCAGAAAAACAAATATTAAAGAGGAAATTTGGATTATTCGTTATTCGTTCACTCATGACCTCACAAAATTGCAACCGACGGTCAAAGTCGTCTTCATTAAGTTCCTGTAACAACTTAATTTTATATGGGTGAAACTTATGATGTTTTAAAATTCGTTGAATACTGGTTCGACTAACACCAGATACAGCAGATAATTGCCTTGTACTCAACGTAGGATCAGCAGCAACATGGCCTAAAATCGCTATTTCCACCGCTTCATATCGTACACGATTTTCAGCATTCCGTTTTTTATTAACCACAGATCCTGTCTGTTTAAATTTTGCCACTAACTGCAAAACGTATTTACGATTGACATGTTTATTTGCATGCCTTTGATTGAACAGCTCAGCTGTTTTGTTAGCACATTTATTATTTTCAAAATAAAGTGCAATTATTTCGATCCTTTCTGCAATCGAATAAACCATAATGTCAAAACAACGAATTATGAAATTTACTTGTCGCAAACACTAGATAAGTACTGATCTTGCTTATCGAAGCACACTGAAGAAAGATTAGGCTTCGTATAAGTTTAAATTTCGTTCAGTGTAACAAAAAGTAGCAAAGAAAAAACCAAAACATTGGAGCACATTGACGTAGAAATTTTCTTCAGTGTAGGCAAAGTAGTAAAGAGAGGGAAAGAGAAAGAATCAAAACATTGGAGTATACACATTGACATGGAATAAATTCAAAACTTGAAAGCTTTAAGCTTTATCAACATTTCAAACAATTACTACGCTAACTAACACAATTTGAACACCTCTTGCAACCGATTAATGACCTGGTTAAAGATTATAAAGATTTATTTGTTTTAGATAAAACACTCTGTATCTTCTAAACAAATCGATCAAATTTAAAAAATTAAACGTAGAATTATAGAGAATTGAGAGACCTTTCCAATGATATATTATTCGACCCCCCTTCTCGTTTAAAATTTTTAAGGGTTGCCACCCCCCGCTTAGGGGGTGGAAGTTGAGGGTAAGAGTTTTACGTCAATAGATGTCCCCCTTCCAATAATAATTGACATGTTTTTGCATTTTTTCGAAAAATCATTTTTGTAAGAGTTATTCAGTTTGTTTCCTTTTCGATGGGCCACCCTGTATATATATATATATATATATATATATATATATATAGATATATATATGTATATACATATGATTGTATATATATAGGCTTCAAATAATTTCATTGAATTAATAAGATATTTGCGATTAAAATTACACTAATAAGCACGATCCAGTGAGAAGAAATCTATCGAGTCGACATTGAATTAACGTCGAATTGATGTAAATTGCATCGATCAATTTGATATCGATTTGATGGTCATTTCTCACTGGGAACATAAATTGGATAATTTTTAACTAGACTAACCATACATATTTAATTAAAAATAATCCGATTTATGTCATGTTTGGTGTCATTTTAATCGTGAAAATGTCATTAATCCATTAAAATTATTTTCAAATCAATAAAATGCGAAATAAATGTTCTAGGTTTTATTTTATTCCATGTTTACTTTTCATAGATAACCGAGCTCTTTAAAATCCTCAACACTGTAGCGCGAGGAAAGCGGGAGAGAGAATGACTAAGGAGCAAGCGAGATGGAAACAACCGCAACAACAATCAGAGTTCCGAAGTCTCGACGCGAGCTTATCTTAATCTCCAATCTATCGTATTATATTTCATCTTACTATAGAAAAAAAAATTTTTACATTTTGCATTTTACCGGTCCGAAAATAATTGTAATGGATTAATGAGATTTTTGCGATTAAAATGACACCAAACATGACATAAATCGAATTACATAATCAAACTATATTAATTATTTATTAATTTAATTTAATAATTAAAAATTATTCGATTTATATCGTGTTTGGTGTCATTTTAATCGCAAAAATCTCATTAATCCATTACAATTATTTTCGGACCGATAAAATGCAAAATGTAAAAATTTTATTTTCTATAGTAAGATGAAATATAATACCAAAGATTGGAGATTAAGATAAGCTCGCGTCGAGACTTCGGCACTCTCTTTGATGTTGGCATCTCGCTTGCTTCTTACTCGTTCTCTCTCTTGCTTTCCTCGCGCTCCAGCGTCGAGGATTTTAAAGAGCTCGCTTATCTATGAAAAGTAAACATGAAATAAAATAAAACCTAGAACATTTATTTCGCATTTTATTGATTTGAAAATAATTTTAATGGATTAATGACATTTTCACGATTAAAATGAAACCAAACATGACATAAATCGGATTACTTTTAATTAAATATGTATGGCTAATGTAGTTAAAAATTATCCAATTTATATCCCCAGTGAGAAATGACCATCAAATCGATATCAAATTGGTATCGATCGATGCAATTTACATCAATTCGACGTTAATTCAATGTCGACTCGATAGATTTCTTCTCACTGGATCGTGCTTATTAGTGTAATTTTAATCGCAAATATCTTATTAATTCAATGAAATTATTTGAAGCCTATATATATATATATATATATATATATGTATGTATGTATGTATGTATGTATGTACACAAATTTATAATGCGAAGATACGTCTGCGTTCTTCTAGCTAGCCGAGCGTCGAGCGCACACGTACACGGCATTTTCCTTGTGTGCGATCACGCACACGAGGAAAGAGCCGTGTACGTGTGCGCTTGGCGCTCGGCCAGCTAGAAGAGCGCAGACATATCTTCCGTCTCCGTCTCTCCCTCGCGCTATAGCTGACACGCTTGGTGATCGAGATCGAAAATTATATCTCTTGCAAGGAGACGGTCGAGCTTTCCATCTGGAATTTAGTTGAATATTATATATGTTTTTATACTCTTCCTACTAATATATTTACTTTTTTTCAACGTGTCTTTAAATAATTTATGCAATACATTAAAATTAAACCTATATTAATATCATTAAAAAAATTATTTTTATATAATATTTTTTAAGGATTAATATAGGTTTAATTTAATATATTGCATAAATTATTTAAAGACATAAAAAAAAAAATAGAAAAAAGAAAGGTTTCGAACTCGAGATCTCCAGCGTTCTAGCCGATCGACTTACTACACGACCACGCTTATTGCTTTGAAAGTATGTATATCGAATTGGTAGATTACGTACTGACTTTATTTTTATTTCTAAGAAAATAATGGTACGAGTTATTGTACCATGTATTATATTAGTAGGAAGGGTATCAGTTATGTAACATATTGATACCTCTATTTTTTAATTTTAATGTATTGCATAAATTATTTAAAGACACGTTGAAAAAAAGTGAATATATTAGTAGGAAGAGTATAAAAATATGTATAAAAACATATATAATATTCAACTAAATTCTAGGTGGAAAGCTCGCCCCTCCGTTGTGAGCCACCCCCCTCCGTTGTGAGCCACCTTGCCGTGGTGGAGGGGCTCCCCCAGGAAACTCTCCTGGGGGTCTAAGAGCTCACACATGGAAGGAAAACCATGTTAAAAAACCCGGGCAGGTCGGGCTCGTGAGGAGGGTTATCCCAGCCGACCTAGGAGTGGAGTCTCCGATATAACCTCCCGTGGAAGACAACCACGTAAAAAAATTACTTTTTTATGAAGAATGACGACCGTAAATGAGATGAACTTACCACCCCAGGGGTCTCGGAGCCCCAGGGGTCGGCGCGGGGGGGGTAGTGTCCCGGCCCCTCCCGTGTCGTCATCGGACGACGGGCGGTGCGGGGGGTGCGGCGCAGGCCCCCCGCACTATTATGCGGCTGCGGCCGATGGTGAGGCGTTCCGGACCTTGGTCCGGAGCGTATGTAATTGGCTCCTCCATTTAGTGGGGGAGCCTTCTTCGAGGGGTTTCTGCCCTGGGGGTTCTGTCCCCCAGGGCAGTCCGGGAGGCGTAGGCCCGGTTCCGCCCGGGACCTACGCCTCGGCTGTCAGAGGTAAAGGGAGGCCTGCGTCCCGTTCCGTCGGGACGCAGACCTCCCCGGAGGTAAGTGCCCCCCCCAGGTGCTTCAAGTGCCTGGGGCGGGGGCACATTAGAAGATGGTGTCCGTCCACCGTCGACCGGGGCAGTTCCTGCCTCCGGTGCGGCGGGGACGGGCACCATGTGAGGGCGCTGGCCGCACATTGCCCTTTGTGTGCCGACGCGGGGCTACCCGCTAACCACCGCATCGGTGGGAGCGGGTGCCCCGTGGTCCCTCCCCGTCGTGGGGGAGGGAGGAGGAAGAGGAAGAAGGGGAAGGGGGCTTCACCCCCTTCCCCGGTTGTAGAGGTGGTGGGCTCTCCCTCACAAGAGAGCCCACCCCAGGGTTCGGCCTCCCCCATGGAGGTTGCCACTGATGGCGGCGGATCTTCCGCCGACACGGTGGTGATCTCCATGGGGGAGACCCCTATTGGGTCTCCGGAAGAAGGAGGCCCCGTGGAGGAGGTTGTATCGGGGAGGGGTTCTCCCCCTCCCTAGGAGGAGGCTTCCATTGCCTCCGTGGCTGTCCCTCCCCGGCGCGGGGGAGGGAAGAGGAAGCTGAAGAAGGGAGCGGGGGCTTCACCCCCCTCCACTGATGTTCCGGGGAAGCGTTTCCAGCCCTCGGCTGGGGTAACGCTTCCCCAGGTGGACGGCCCGACGGAGGTCGTCTCCGAGGCTGGCTCTTGGGCCAGTCCGGCGGCGGCCTCCGCGGGGCGTGATACCCCCAGAAGTTACCCGTCCCGGAAGTATACGGAGTGGGATGAGCTGGACGAGATCTTAATGGAGCTGGCGGAGGGGCTTGGTGGGGATGAGGATTCGTCCTCATCCTTTCCCTCTCCATTAAGCAGGGAGGGGGGGTCTTCCCCCCTTTCCACAGAGAAGGACGGGGAGGAGGATATTGAGTCCTCTCTTCCCTTGGACAACACTAAAAGGCTGTCCGACCAAAAGGCCACTAAGTGGCAAGGAGGGGTGCCTGCGACGGTGCTGGTAGCTCGAGAGAGGGCTCGCGTTCCTAAATGCACCGTCGAGGATCTGGATGCTGAACTAACGTTCAAGCCCAAGTGGAGGGAGCTAGGGGACATTGGATTCTCCGGGGGATGGCTGAGTCCGGAGGATTTCAGATACATCCTCCCGGAGTGTATTGTTCCCCTAATCAAGCTCTTGGACAAAGAGGTGGCGAGAGCTTTTGCCGCCAGGCATTCTCTCGCCTCCTCTGAGTTAGTAAATACGGGGATGTGCTGGGTGGAGAAGGATGGGCGCGAATTTATTCGCTGTCTACTCTCTTCTCCCTCCCCCAGGTACACCCCAGTTGGCTATGTACGAGAGAGGTGACTGGAGGCGGGGGCCTCCAGTCGCCTCTGGCCCCGCCAACACCAGGGGGCGGCCCCCCCCTCCTAACAACTGGGGGGGCGGGGGAAGGCTGTGGTGACCCAGCCTTCCCCGGAGTATGGCAACTTTTTGTTGGGGGAGCTTCTCTCCTCCCAGGATAGGGGCTACTTATAGCCACGCCCGAGGGGGAGCCGGACGAAATGCCACTGGCGATACCCGGCTCCCCCTCACTATGGGCAAGGATGGTCACCCCCAGGGGTTTTAGTGGGTATGCCGGAGGGGAACTTCTTTCCCCTCCGGTGAGTCCCACATAACCCGTGGAGGTCCCCCCGGACCTCCCGGGTATCCATAAAGGATTTCCCCTGGGTAACCAAAAAAAAAAAAAAAAAAGGTGGAAAGCTCGACCGTCTCCTTGCAAGAGATATAATTTTCGATCTCGATCACCAAGCGTGTCAGCTATAGCGCGAGGGAGAGACGGAGACGGAAGATATGTCTGCGCTCTTCTAGCTGGCCGAGCGCCAAGCGCACACGTACACGGCTCTTTCCTCGTGTGCGTGATGTAGCGCGCACACAAGGAAAATGCCGTGTACGTGTGCGCTCGACGCTCGGCTAGCTAGAAGAACGCAGACATATCTTCCGTCTCCGTCTCTCCCTCGCGCTATAGCTGACACGCTTGGTGATCGAGATCGAAAATTATATCTCTTGCAAGGAGACGGTCGAGCTTTCCATCTGGAATTTAGTTGAATATTATATATGTTTTTATACTCTTCCTACTAACATATTTACTTTTTTTCAACGTGTCTTTAAATAATTTATGCAATACATTAAAATTAAACCTATATTAATATCATTAAAAAAATTATTTTTATATAATATTTTTTAAAGATTAATATAGGTTTAATTTAATATATTGCATAAATTATTTAAAGACATAAAAAAAATAGAAAAAAAGAAAGGTTTCGAACTCGAGATCTCCAGCGTTCTAGCCGATCGACTTACTACACGACCACGCTTATTGCTTTGAAAGTAGGTATATCGAATTGGTAGATTACGTACTGACTTTATTTTTGTTTCTAAGAAAATAATGGTACGAGTTATTGTACCATTTTTTTTTTTTTTTTAAACGTAGGGAAATCCTCATGGATACCCGCTCCCCGGGGGAGGGAGCAGGTTATGCCGGACTCTTACCGGCTAAAACCCTACGGTGGCCCTCCTCGTGCACTACTGGGGGACCCCGGGAACGCGGTAGCATACTACCGGTGTCCCCCAGTGCACAGTGTCCCTCCCCCCTACTTGCACCCCTCCTCCCCTCCCACGAAGGGACTGGGAGGTAGAACGATGCAAGAGGAGGAGGGACCCTTCTCTGAAAAGGGGGCGGAGGGAGGGATTAACGCTTGAAAAGCGCGCGCCTCCCCCCCACCCCCCGACCCCGACTGGGGCGACGTTGCCGGACCACCTAGCAAGGCCGCCCTCCCACTCCGAGACGCCTAATGGCCGACAAGTGCCCCCGCACCTGCCGGCCGCGTCTCGTGTGGGGTGAAGGGGGACCGCACCACGCTGGCGGTTCAGAGGAGGCGGGCGAATTGCCGCCTCCTCTGCCCCCTTCTCTTTCTACGAACGGGATCGGCGTCGGGGTCAACCTCCCGATCCCGTTCGGCTGCCTCCTTTTGCGAGAGCACGCTCTCGCAAAAGGAGGCCATCGCATCCCATGACCTATCGCTCCCGACCATTGTCTTAACTATGGCCGGCAGCGAGAGGTCCTCTCCCCTCAGCTCATCTTCACTCGAGCCCAGTCTTCTCCTCTCCTCCGTCAGCACTCCTATTAGGACACGGCGCAGCTCCGCCCAAGCTGGGCAGTGTTGTAATGTGTGCTGCGCCGTGTCCACCGCCTCATCACAATGGTGACACTTAGTGGTGCACTCTCTCTTGGCTTTATGGTGCAGGTACTCGCCAAAACATCCATGACCTGTGAGTACCTGCACTAGCTTGTACTGGAGTCCGCCATGGGGACGATCCATCCATTCGGCCAGAACCGGACGAATCGCCCCGACAGCGCGCAGTCCCCTCCGACAATGAGCTAATTCTCCTTTCCAGCTCTCGACTGCGCGCTGTCGCAGCTGGTCGTGCTTCGCCGCAATCGCTCGTGGTGATGACCGGATTCTCCCGACCCGGAGCCGCGCGCGCCACTCATGCATGGACGCACGGACTCCGGCCTGAACATCCCAGGGGAGTTGTCCGGCCACCACCAGCGCCGCCTCCAACGCGACGGTCCGGTACCCCCGCGATAGGCGGAGGGCCAGCGTCCTCTGAACCGCCAATATGGCGATTCTGCTGCCAACCCTCAGCTCTTTGTGCCACACGGGGGCACCGTACAGCACAATTGAGCTTACGACCGCCGCGTAGAGGCGGCGGCACCCATCCTTTGGACGAGTTATTGTACCATGTATTATATTAATAGGAAGGGTATCAGTTATGTAACATATTGATACCTCTCTTACTAATATAATACATGGTACAATAACTCGTACCATTATTTTCCTAGAAATAAAAATAAAGTCAGTACGTAATCTACCAATTCGATATACCTACTTTCAAAGCAATAAGCGTGGTCGTGTAGTAAGTCGATCGGCTAGAACGCTGGAGATCTCGAGTTCGAAACCTTTCTTTTTTTCTATTTTTTTTTATGTCTTTAAATAATTTATGCAATATATTAAATTAAACCTATATTAATCCTTAAAAAATATTATATAAAAATAATTTTTTTAATGATATTAATATAGGTTTAATTTTAATGTATTGCATAAATTATTTAAAGACACGTTGAAAAAAAGTAAATATGTTAGTAGGAAGAGTATAAAAACATATATAATATTCAACTAAATTCCAGATGGAAAGCTCGACTGTCTCTTTGCAAGAAATACAATTTTCGATCTCGATCGCCAAGCGTGTCAGCTATAGCGCGAGGGAGAGACGGAGATGGAAGATATGTCTGCGCTCTTCTAGCTGGCCGAGCGCCAAGCGCACACGTACACGGCTCTTTCCTCGTCTGCGTAATGTAGCGAGATTTGAATGTGACGATCGCGGGTACACGTGCCGAAACGTTTCTGTTTACGCGAAGCTGCACAAGCTGAAACGCGTTATATCTATCACTAGACAGCTAGTATTTTAGTGCAAAGTTTATTGTAGGATTGTGTAAGGTGTGTTGTGGTTACATATTACACATTGTGTAATACGTAACGTATTAGTGATAAATATAAGTGAGTGTACGTGAAAGTTTACGATGGGGAAAAGTTATGATGCGAAGCACCCATGTCGCCCCAGATCTTTGAAGAGGAGACACATAAAAAGGTTAGTTTATTTTTCTATTTTATTTACATAGGTTTTGAAATTAGTGATTAAAAACCGTCTATAATTATTATTATACTTATAATTTTTATTTAAAATTTATTTACAACTCAAGTATTATTACTTTAAAATAATAAAAAAAGAATCGTATTTTTTATTATTTAAATGAAATAATATATTTCTATTATAAATAGGTTGTAAAATTTATAGAATGTATGATTGTAGACAGTTATTAATCATTAATAAATTTTAAAATATTTTATTAATGTATTAATAAAATATTTTATGTATTTTTTAAAATATATTAAATTAATCTTTTTTATCTATAATTTTTATTTATTTATAACTCAAGTATTATTAGAAGTCTCAATTTGTAATCATATACACTTTTCATCATTTGTATGTAATAATTTTTATTATAAGTAACATTGAATAGTTTGTATTTAAAAGTATAACATTGAATAAAAATTTATGTATTTGATAGACAACTTTATACACAGATCTCAATTTGTCATATTTTTCAATATTTTAATATATTACTTTATTATTTCGTTAAAAAAATTGAGTATGATTATGATTATTGATTATTGATTTGTAACTTGATTTTTATATTTTTATTTTACAAATGTGACACAATTCGTTTTTCTTGAACACTCGGACTAACTCGCTGGGATCGGGGTTCGATTGAGTGAAGAACGTAAGTCGTAAACTCAATATAAAAATGGTTTATTATAAACTAAAGGGTGGATGCACATTGAAATCTCATACTCGATTTGGATTAGACGGATGCGCGGAAAAATTAAAGGGCCGGTGAACGGTGTTGGATCGCGCTAGAGCTGATGACGATTTAAAGGTCCGGTGCATACAGGTGCATACGATAAATACCGGTTTCGGCGCGCGTGAATAACAGTGCGAAAGTTTTGTTTACGCGTCGTTCAACATCGCGGCTGTATCGATGCGTTTATGGGGTGCATCGTTACAAATATAATATTTGAATATTATATTTTCGTGTTGTATGTATTTTAAAATTTTTTATTCATATAATATTTGTAAAATAGAAAAATAAAAATCAAGTTACAAATCAATAATCAATAGTCATAATCAATTATTTTAATGTAATAATAAAGTAATATATTAAAATATTAAAAAATATGACAAATTGAGATCTGTGTATAAAGTTGTCAATCAAATACATAAATTTTTATTCAATGTTATACTTTTAAATACAAATTATTCAATGTTACTTATAATACAAATTATTACATACGAGGGGCTATCAAAAAGTAATGCCTCCACCCTTATAACTCCCGTTCTAATGGACCGATTTAAATGAAACAAGTCTAAAAATGAAGAATAGAGTGTATTGAATAAATTACAATAGTTATTTTTCGACGTAGTCGCCGTTGAGATCGACACATTTTTCCAGACGTAAAATCCATTTCTTGAAGGCGTCGGCGTAAAAATCTGGAGTTTTTTTTCGTATCCAATCGCGTATAAATTCCTTCACCTGGTCATCAGATTCGAATCAATAGTTTTTTCCTGGAATTGCACCATTAAACGAGCGTGAATCTCTTTCGGCACGCACCCTTCGTTTGTTAAAAATTCTATCACGGCGCGTTGCTTCAACCGAATCGTCAAACTAGTATTCATTTTACTACCTATAAAACACAAACACGTGAACCGAACATAACAAAACTTGGCATACTGGTCGACAAAAGAATGATGAACACGATGCCGCAACGCTCAAATGTCTATCCCCACCCATTTCAAAGTTATAAGGGTGGAGGCATTACTTTTTGATAGCCCCTCGTACAAATGATGAAAAGTGAATACAATTACAAATTGAGATGTCTAACAATACTTGGGTTATAAATAGGTAAAAATTATACATGATAAAAAATTATAGTTATTCAAAAAGAAGGGTATTATTCAACGCCAAACTGGCTATACGATATCTTTATTCGTGTTCACGACCATTGGTTCTGGTCCTTTTCAAATGGTATAATACTGTTTTTTCTCAACAGCGTTACATACTGAAAGGAACGGTATTACATTTTTAAATCATCCTACAATTTTATAATATATTAATTTACAACTACAGAGGCCGTATGTCAAATAAAGTTCATATATAAAACAATCAAGAAAATTCAGTTTGTACAAGTGTAGAAAACACGTCAGAGATTTGTGACGGCATGAATGGGGACTGAGTGGTAACAAATTCTACCGTTCTTTTAATCCAGGACAAATTTTGATCAGACATAAATAGATAAATAAATAGTTGAACATGTCAATATATTAGAAGATAGAAAAATAGATAAAAATATAGATGTGCTAGATGATGCATAAATGGATCAAGTACAAATATGTTAAATGATAAAAATAATCAAAATAGCTAACAGTTTCAATAATAAATAAATAAATAAAAATATAACTATAATCAAATAATGCTAACGAGGCCATCATAAATCGCGGTTAGCTTTCTGTGTCTTTTTGTACGTTTATAGCTGAATTACATTTTTTGATAAACAGCATTTCCGTTATTTCTCGTTTTTTGATATGTCTTTCTTTAGTTTGCTAACTAAGTGGTTGGTTGGAGTTACATAGAACAAACAAAAAGACATTTAGAAACATAGAATATCTCACGCACACAAATTTGAATGGCAAAACCCAAAAATTTTATATAAAGAAAGACATACCAAAAAATGAGAGATAGCGGAAATGCTGTTTATCAAGAAATGTAATTCAGCTATAAATTTACAAAAAGACTAGAAAGCTAACCGCGATTTATGATGGCCTCGTTAGCATTATTTGATTATAGTTATATTTTTATTTATTTATTTATTATTGAAACTGTTAGCTATTTTGATTATTTTTATCATTTAACATATTTGTACTTGATCCATTTATGCATCATCTAGCACATCTATATTTTTATTTATTTTTCTATCTTCTAATATATTGACACGTTCAACTATTTATTTATTTATTTATGTCTGGTCAAAATTTGTCCTGGATTAAGAGAACGGTAGAATTTGTTACCACTCAGTCCCCATTCATGTCGTCACAAATCTCTGACGTGTTTTCTACACTTGTACAAACTGAATTTTCTTGATTGTTTTATATATGGACTCTATTTGACACACGGCCTCTGTAAGTTGTAAATTAATATATTATAAAATTGTAGGATGATTTAAAAATGTAATACCGTTCTTTTCAGTATGTAACGCTGTTGAGAAATAACTGTATAATACCATTTGAAAAAGACCAGAACCAATGGTCGAAACGTCGTGAACACAAATAAAGATATCATATAGCTAGTTTGCCGTCAAATAATATCCTTTTTTTTTAATTGTTAATCATTGGAGAAAAGAAAATTTATTTTTATTTTTATAATTATGTAGAGTGTTATATAAAAGGAATAGAATTATGCGTAGGGAAAAGTCCTTTGCTTATTCACATTTTATAAATTATATATGTATACACATAGAGTATTTATAGGTACATGTATTTATATATTGAATATAAAGCCAGAGGCGTAAATCGTGTGCTGGTTACAAAAATGTCAGAGGCGTAAATCGTGTGCTGACTAGTTTAAAAACCAGAGGCGTAAATCGTGTGCTGGTTACAAAAATGTCAGAGGCGTAAATCGTGTGCTGACTAGTTTAAAAACCAGAGGCGTAAATCGTGTGCTGGTTACAAAAATGTCAGAGGCGTAAATCGTGTGCTGATTAGTTTAAAAACTAGAGGCGTAAATCGTGTGCTAGTTACAAAAATGTCAGAGGCGTAAATCGTGTGCTGACTAATTTAAATACCAGAGGCGTAAATCGTGTGCTGGTTACAAAAATGTCAGAGGCGTAAATCGTGTGCTGATTAGTTTAAAAACTAGAGGCGTAAATCGTGTGCTAGTTACAAAAATGTCAGAGGCGTAAATCGTGTGCTGACTAATTTAAATGCCAGAGGCGTAAATCGTGTGCTGATTAGTTTAAAAACTAGAGGCGTAAATCGTGTGCTGGTTACAAAAATGTCAGAGGCGTAAATCGTGTACTGACTAGTTTAAATACTAGAGGCGTAAATCGTGTGCTGGATAAGTGAAATGTCAAAAGCATTTACATAATATATTTATAAATAATTTGTAATAAGCAAAGGACTGTTCTTTTGTTATTTTGATTATGTCTAGGATGTTTGTAATTGTTCAAGATGAGTTACGAAAATTATATTATTTTATTGTGTGATATTATAATAAATATGTTATTTTCGTGTAATATAACATTTTGTGGCTTTTTTGCAGGCGACAGTTGCTGAGGCTGGTACAGGAAGCAACATCAGTAAATACTGTCAACGGATCCGTCAAAGACAAATCAGTGGAATCACTGTTTGGCGTGACAGATTCGGAGGTCAGTATTGACCAAGGCTTCAATAAACCAGCACAAGGTACGTACAAAAATATCGACAAATGCGAAGATGACATTACTCTTGTCATCGAAAAAAGCCTTCCGGATACAAATTGTATCCAAAAGCATGAAATTGAAGGCAAACGCATTGCAGATTTTAATTATTTTTTAGATGAAATGCATAGGACATTTGATAATCATGCGCGAGGAATCGAGTGCCAATTCAAAGATTGGATACTCATAAATTCTCGTCGCCATGGGTTACTGACGCAGTTCTTCTTCAAATGCCAAATGTGCAATTATGAAGATAACTTTTGGTCAGAACCTATAAAAACCTCTAATATATTAGACATAAATACAGCTGCTGTAGCTGGAACAATTACAATGGGAATTGGATATGCTCAGTTAAAAGAGCTATGTGCAGCCATGAATATTGCTTGCATGTCCGAGCCAACTTATATAAAAATCAGAGAGATTTTGGTCGATGAATTTCAAAAAACAGCTACAGAAAATATGAAAATGGCTGGCGAGGTTGAAAAGCAACTCGCTATTGAGAGGAATGATATTATTAAGAATATTCCATACATACCTGTTGTAGCAGATGGTAGTTGGATGAAGAGATCGTACGGTAATGCTTACAACTCTCTTTCCGGTGTTGGAGCCATAATAGGTTACCATACAAAAAAGGTTCTGTTCGCTGGTGTCCGCAATAAAATGTGCGCTATATGTGATATGGCAAAGCGAAAAAATCTTGAACCAAAAAGTCAAATTTGCTACAAAAATTTTGATCGTAACGCAAGCTCCACAAAGATGGAGAGCGATATTATTGCAGAAGGTTTTAAATGTAGTATCGAAATGCATGGTTTGATCTACAAAACGGTTATTGCCGATGGTGACAGTAGTGTTTATCAAAGCATTCTTGATAACAGACCATACGATGAACAAATGGTTACAGTAAAAAAAATAGAATGCACTAATTATTTGCTTCGCAATTTCTGCAAAAAGCTAAAAGCAGAAATGACTCAGCCAAAATCGCATCGACAGCGTGGCTTTGTACAGGTGCGAAATGTTGTAAAAAGGAACATTTTAAAAATGCGACAAGAAGTAGAAAAAACAGCCGAGGTACGCAGAAAAGAACAAATACCTGAACATTGCAAGGCTATCGAATTACGAAAAGACATATTAAATATTCCCAGCCATGTTTTTGGCGAACACAAGCGATGCGAAGCACGCGGTCGTATATGCGAAAAGAACGAAAATGAAAAAAATTATGTACCGTATCTTAAATTATACGGTTTATATTCAAGAATAGAAACTGCGATTATGTACCTCAGCGGTTATTCGGAAAGTTTGTTATTAAATTACACCAATAATCCTGCAGAATCGTTCAATTCGATAATCTGCAAAGAAATTGGTGGAAAGCGAATTAATTTTGGTAAACTAGGCTCTTACAATGCTAGAGTTTCGGGAGCAGTTGTGCAATATAATACGCAACAAGTCCTTACGGAAGTATATCAAAGCATGTGTAAGACTGTTCCGCCTATTGTCAAAAATCTGGAAGAAAAACGACAAATAAAA
>CABEGB010001435.1:0-75892 GCA_901521435.1 Crematogaster levior | reverse complement strand
ATTCTCCTTTAACCCATATGTGCACAACTAACTTTTTCCACGTTGTTGCACAACCGGGGTACCCGGGTATCCACTGCGAGTTTATCTTAATTTTTGACAGTTTAAACAAACGGAATCGTTTGAAATAAATTTATTTCATTAAATAAACATCAATAGAAAGTATTTAAGTCATATTGGAGATCCTGAGCCCGCCACAGCATTCCAAAAAATAAACATAACAATTGAGTACCGGAGCGCTGCGCAGGTACGAAGGGGATCGGGCGACCTTAGTCGACCGGCTGTAGTGGGGATGTAGTGGGGATAATACGGCAATAGCAGAATTATATTTGTTGTTTATTTATAAACTACCATTACCTAAATAAAATATTAATCAATGTTATTAATTAATTTCTGAGCGAAAACATAATTTTACACCTAGTGGATACCCGGGTACCCGGTTGTGCCCAACGTGTATGTGTCATAAAACCATGTAATTTAGGTTAAAAAAATTCGAAAAAAAATTTTTTTTCAGTCGTTTCATATTCTCAAAGAGTTCAACGAGGCATTCCTAGACGGAAAAATCGATATTTCAATTTTTCATGAAGTTATACGCAAAAGTATGGCGCGATGGATACCCGGGTACCCGGTTGTGCACATAAGGGTTAAGAAGGTATAATAAAAACTACTCTAATTCTTAATGTTTTTTATAATCTGTAATGCTAGAAAAATATCATATAATAAAAGTTGAATGATTTTAGGAGTACTTTATAAAACAGTGCAAAAGAAATTTTTTTATTTTTTAAATATTTCCATCACTTTTTTTCAAAATTTCAAATTTTTTTATCGCCACAAATAGAAGCTTATTTTCTTACAAATTTAACATTTTTTTAAGTATCTTATTTAGACGATAATTATTACATTTACGCACATAGTAGGTACGATACGAGCACGTATAACGTATATACGGGGGGGGGATTTGTAATGATTTCTCGAAAATGATATTACGCAACATAACTTTAATATACATGGATGAATTCGTTAAAAAATAACCTTTAATTTGGTGAAAACAAAAATTCAAAATTTTGAAAAAAAAGTTAAAGAGGTAAGATTTTTTGAAAAAAAAAGAAAAATTTTTGCATTATTTTGTAGTACTCATCAAGCCATTTAATACCCCGTTTGATTTTTTTTCCATCTCTAATAGTTTCAAAAATATTTGCCTTTAAAGATTTTTTCAAAGGGGTGTTTTACCCCTTAAAAGTCAAAATCCGTTCATGTAAAAAAATACGTGTCTCTTAGATTTGTATATATAACAATATATTTAACCCTTATGTGCACAACCGGGTACCCGGGTATCCACCGCGCCATACTTTTGCGTATAACTTCATGAAAAATTGAAATATCGATTTTTCCGTCTAGGAATGCCTCGTTGAACTCTTTGAGAATATGAAACGACTGAAAAAAAATTTTTCGAATTTTTTTAACCTAAATTACATGGTTTTATGACACATACACGTTGGGCACAACCGGGTACCCGGGTATCCACTAGGTGTAAAATTATGTTTTTCGCTCAGAAATTAATTAATAACATTGATTAATATTTTATTTAGGTAATGGTAGTTTATAAATAAACAACAAATATAATTCTGCTATTGCCGTATTATCCCCACTACATCCCCACTACAGCCGGTC
Source organism: Crematogaster levior (assembly GCA_901521435.1). Lineage (NCBI taxonomy): Eukaryota > Metazoa > Arthropoda > Insecta > Hymenoptera > Formicidae > Crematogaster > Crematogaster levior. The sequence continues at coordinate 74,224 of CABEGB010001435.1, read as the reverse complement.
GACTAAGGTCGCCCGATCCCCTTCGTACCTGCGCAGCGCTCCGGTACTCAATTGTTATGTTTATTTTTGGAATGCTGTGGCGGGCTCAGGATCTCCAATATGACTTAAATACTTTCTATTGATGTTTATTTAATGAAATAAATTTATTTCAAACGATTCCGTTTGTTTAAACTGTCAAAAATTAAGATAAACTCGCAGTGGATACCCGGGTACCCCGGTTGTGCAACAACGTGGAAAAAGTTGGTTGTGCACATAAGGGTTAAAGTTATTAAAACCTTTGTATTCATCTCTGTACATTATTTCCTTATAATATCTTAAGTTATTATTTTCTCTTACAACTATTTTCGTTCCAATGCTCTAACATCTTGTTTATTTATAGTTTTGCGCAATAATATCTACACGTAATTAATAATGAAATAATTATTAAGTGTTTACATAATAAATTTATACTTTTTAGTATTAAAATTAACATTTATGTTTTTTACAGATTATTTTAAAATGTGATGAGAAGAAGCTTATTTTCCGAACGTTGGTTCTAATAGCGTTATTCTTATCGATTTATGGACTGGACATTGCCCCAATATTATTTTGGATTTAACACCTCCAGGAAAACATGTTACTACTATGATAATACCGAAAGGTACTACAGGAAAAATACAACCATTAGATGTTTATGGATTTAGAATTTGGAAAAATTTTGCTAAAAGATTTTCAGATACTGTTTTACTATTGGAAAGTAATATATAAATTTGCATGAACGCAATAATATTGCAATCTTTGATACATAATCAATTGTCATCCCCACGATATCACAACTTATTTAAATATTCGTAGTTTAAAAGTGGGTATACGAACGAAAGACCAGAAGAATTTGAAAATCCAACACAATTCAGTTTTGTCAGACAAAACTTCAACAACATGTGATATCGAAGGTTGTAATAATTTAGTTGTAGTAGATGTTCTTGGTGCAAACAGTCATTATGTTTAAAACATTTTTTCGTCGAATATCACTATTGTAATGTATATAATGAGTGAATACTAAAAAGCATAAATTTATTATGTAAACACTTAATAATTATTTCATTATTAATTACGTGCAGATATTATTGCGCAAAACTATAAATAAACAAGATGTTAGAGCGTTGGAACGAAAATAGTTGTAAAATAGTTGTAAACGAAAATAGTTGTAAGAGAAAATAATCTTAAGATATTATAAGGAAATAATGTACAGAGATGAATACAAAGGTTTTAATAACTTTAAGAAGGTATAATAAAAACTACCCTAACTCTTAATGTTTTTTATAATCTGTAATGCTAGAAAAATATCATATAATAAAAGTTGAATGATTTTAGGAGTACTTTATAAAACTGTGCAAAAGAAATTTTTTTAATTTTTAAAATATTTCCATCACTCTTCTTTCACAATTTTAAAAATTTTTTATTGCCACAAATAGAAGCTTATTTTCTTACAAATTTAACATTTTTTTAAATATCTGATTTAGACGATAATTATTACATTTACCCACATAGTAGGTACGATACGAGCACGAATAACGTATATACGGGGGGGTTTGTAATGATTTCTCGAAAATGATATTATGCAACATAACTTTAATATACATGGATGAATTCGTTAAAAAATAACCTTAAATTTGGTGAAAACAAAAATTCAAAATTTTGAAAAAAAAGTTAGAGGTAAAATTTTTTGAAAAAAGAAGACAAAATCTTTTTGCATTATTTTATAGTACTCATCAAGCCATTTAATACCCCGTTTGAATTTTTTTTACCTCTAATAGTTTCAAAGATATTCGCCTTGAAAGATAACCGTTTTTTTTTTTTTCAAAGGGGTGTTTTGCCCCTTAAAAGTCAAAATCCGCCCATATAAAAAAATACGTGTCTCTTAGATTTGTATATATAACAACATATTTAAAGGAGAATCAAAATCGGTTCCGAACAGTTGTGACACTTCCCTTGTTAGTCTAAAATCTTCGCAGAAATCAAAAATCTAAAGTGACAATTTTCCACTCTCTAAAGCAATTACCACAATCTTAGAAATCTATCATAAAAATTAATACTTAAGTTCTTAATTCTCGGATCGCGAAATTACGAATTACTTAACTCCAATTAGAGTTGAGCGAAAATTCACTACCTGTGAATTAGTCACTGATAATAAAAATTCACGTTCGCGACCTGTGAACAAATATGAAAATTCACTGTGAATAGTGCGAATGAGACTTTTGGCTTTCCGCAGCTTGCCGAACAAAGCAGTACGCTCATTGGACAGTCGCGCGTCGCGCACGCGTAAAGTAGCATTCAATAGATCAATCAGGACAAGGAAATCTTTGATTTTTGATTGGTCAATTAAACACTACTTTACAATACGGGTTTCCGAACGCGCCCAATATTTCATAAGCAGTAAATAATTCTCAACAGCTCATAACCATAAAATGTGAGAGCTTAAGAATTAATACAATTTGATATTCTAATTATAAATTATTCTATAATGCTGCCAGCAAAAAGAAAGAAAAGTATTCTGTGGAATTTTTTTACTGAAATTGATCAAATTAAGGCGAAGTGCAATTTGTGTAATGTAAAATTGTCATACAAAACTAGTACTTCCAATTTGAAAAAACATATGCAGATTAAACATCCCACAATATCCTTAAACATAAATGAGGTAAATTTATTATATATTTTTAATCATCTAATATTGTTAAGTAAATAATTTTTTTTAACAAGGTTTATAATTAAGATTAGGTTACTCTGAGAAGATTTTCTGGTAACTATGAAACAACAGAAAAGTAACATGCCATCGACGCAGGATACAAAAATAATATGTAATTATAATCAGTGTTAATGTCATTAACGTAAAAACTATTTCGAGATTTTTATTCAAATCAGTTTAAATAATTTGGAAGCTGGTCCTAATACACATTTCTGTAAAATCTCTGCTGATTTTTATTTTTATGCATAAAACTACATTTTCTAATAAAATTTTGCAAATGTGGAATTTTTCTAAACTTTTCATGAAATTAGAATGTTTCCCAAAAAAATAGTAAATCCTAAGAATGATCTTGATAAACAGTTGATTAACAGTTACAACAAGATTCACAATCAAGTTCAACGGTAGTTAGAATTCCAAGTTCAGTACCATCAGGATCAGAGAGTGAACAGCAGCGAGAGGAACATAGGCATGAGGGCCAGGCAAATACATCTTCAGTATTAGTATCACCTCAACCGGTACGCCAGACACATATGTCTACATTTATTCCTAAAAAGGTGATTCCTCAAGATGTAAGCGAACTATTGACAAACAGTTGCTGTATCTTTTCACCGATACCTTTCAACCATTTCGGATTGTTGAAGAGAAAGTATTTCGTAGCTTCGTTGCAGCTTTAAACTCAAGTTATGAACTACCGACTAGACATACAATATCAAGAACACTAATACCTGCGATGTATGAACAGTGCATTCATGAAACCCACAATGTTTTAAAAAATGTAAAAAAAGTGTGTGTTACCACAGACTGCTGGACGAGTATAAATAATGAAAGCTACATGGGTGTAACAGTACATTTTTTAGATGAAACATTTAATCCAGTTTCTCTTCTTTTGGAATGTTCAACTTTACCTGTAGCCCACACATCAATTAATCTTGCCAAAAAACTAAAAAGAATTCTTACAGAATGGAACCTAGAGAAGAAACATCTGATGATTGTATCTGATAATGCAGCTAATATTAGGGCTGCTATTCAAAATGAATTGCAATGGAAACACTTTGGTTGTTTCGCACATACTATAAATTTAGTAGTGCATGATGGCCTAAAAGAAGAAGAGATTTCTAGAATCATCATTAAAGTTAAGAATATTGTGAGTCATTTTAAGAGGAGTCCTATGTCTACCGAAAAACTGCTGGCTTATCAAAGAAATCAAGGAGATGGCAATCAATTAAAATTGTTACAAGACGTAGCTACACGCTGGAATTCCGTTTTTATATGTTAGAAAGGTTTCTAACATTGGAAAGGCAGTAAAAGCAACTATGGCTTTAATCAATATAGACATAAGCAACAATTTAACAGTAGATGAATGGAATGTTATTCGAGAACTTTGTCAAGTTTTAAAAAACCATTTGAATCGGTAACCAAACAAATTTCAGGGGAAAATTATTTAACAGCGTCAGTAGTAATTCCGATAGTAAACGGATTGAATTCCGTTTATAAAAATTTCGAAACAACAATGTTCACCCAATGTATAAAAACGATTATCAAGCAATTTCAAGTTTTGCTAAAAGAAAGATTTGTAAGACTTGAAAATAGCAATACCCTTTCTATGTGTACATTCCTTGACCCACGATTTAAAAACATTGCATTCCTGGATGTCAACAATGCAGAAATGGCAAAAAGAAATATTATTTCTTTAGTTGCAGAAAAGTTTGCAGCAGAACAGCGACCTGTGAACTTATTAGACACTAATCTTGTAAGTGAGGAAACAGATAATCAAAATTTTGATATTAATGAAAATCTTGATAACGATAACAATATCCTATCGATATGGGCTGATTTTGATAAGATAGTTTCGCAATATCAACCACGTAGAACAGCCACAAGCAAAGCTATTACAGAAGTACAAAGATTTTTAGACTGCGAAAAGATATCACGCAAAGATGATCCATTAAAATGGTGGAAAGAAAACAAACATATTTTCCCACATCTTGCTTTAGTTGCTCAAGAACGATTTAGCGCAATTGTCACTTCTGTGCCTTGCGAGCGATTATTTTCAAAGGCAGATTTAATGATTTCTGCTAGAAGAAGCAGGCTTAGGAGTAAAAAAACAAAAATGTTACTTTTTTTTAATTCTAATTCAAAGCTGTTAAAGTAATGGCGTTTTCAATTTGGTGACTCTACCCGATACTGAATCGAGTCGAGTCAAATCGAATTCTTGATCTAATTCGACTCGACTCAGTGTCGGGTAGTCACCAAATTAAAAATATATATTAAATATACATTAAAATGCTATTAAAGATTATTTGCAAAGTACAAATTAGAATCTAAGATTTATTAAATAAAAGTTTTATTTTCTTACGTTTTTTATTATAGATTATTATAATAAATAAAATAAAATAAATATTTACACGTGACTGTGTCTTCTCTAAAATGTATCTTTTTCGTCCTTTTATATGTTCGATGTAAAATCATAATAATTTAATAAAATCATAATAAAACTTTAATTGATAATTTACCTAGTATATATTATACCTAAATCATGATCTAAAGCATTAATAGTTCACTGCTAAAAATCACTGATAAAAAAAAATCACATTCACAATTATCACTGTGAATGAAAAATCACAGATTTGCTCAACTCTAACTCCAATACATCTTTTCTAATCAATAGAACTTGTAAAGAAAAAGAATATTATGAACATCGCGAAAAACATCCAAAAAGCAGTCGCGAAAACAAGGAATAGAAATATCGGCGGACGTGATACACAATCGGAACACTCCACGCGTACACGTAAAGCGTACACGTAACGAACCGACGCAAGGCGAGTCTTTATGTACGGGCCCAGCTGAATTTTACTTACGAGTTTACTTTAACTTTATGCGCCGCATACCGGCGGCACGCCGAACTAACTGTCGCCACGCGTTTCAGCGGCGCTCACAGTGGTGCTCGCCCGCCACAATATTAATTGCTTTTACTATTCAAAAATCTTATTGTACTCTGGCGACCCATTATATTGTAGGTCAAAAGTCATTTGGTTTTTAAAGATAATCAGTATTTTATTTTTATTAGAAATTAAAAATTACTTTTATCTTTATTATTTTGTTGTAACTGGAAATCTACATGTGAAATCTATGATATATTATTTTTGTTTCTGTAAATTAAAAATTAAAAATCTGATTTTATTGATTGATATTTTTTGTTAATATTTTGTTGCTGTCGAGGTTTGTGACTACATTGTTTATTTAAAATCAAAGTTCTCTGTGTACATATTTTAGTGTTATGTGGACATTCTTTCCTTGTTGCCCTCATATGTAATTTTGTTCATTGCTTGTAAACAAATTGTTACATTTCTTCCAATCTTCCAAGAGCCTTCAGCTCTATGTATTATTGATAATTATATTAAGACGGTGGTAAAATAAAGCTATGATGTTAGTTTTATTTTATTGTACAACTTAGGTACTTAATGATCTTAAATATAATATAATGAAAAATTAATTTTTTAATTTGGCAAGATTAATATCATCAATGTAAGATTAATGTAAGATTAATATAATGTAAGATTAACATCAATATAATATCAATCAATAATCTCATCAGTAAAAGAAAAAATTTACCAAATAGAAATAGTTATTTTTTAAGTGGAAAAATCACGTAACCAAGATCGCACATTATTAATCTGCTGTTGCACTGCTTTTAAACTAGTTCCACCAGTAGTTTGATATTGATTCACACTAGAGTTGAAATCCCATATGCGGGAAACATTTTCTTCAAATGCTTCATTAAAACAAATATATACTTTTAAGCTTTGCTCATCCATACATTTTCATCTGCATAATTCTTGATTATACCTTGATTACACCTTGTTTTTAATTGTGACACAGTCAACTCGGATAAGGGTATATTCCATATCCAGAGCGACAGCCTTTCCAACCAGATGATGATTTTCTCGAAAAGAGACCTAAAAGAAAGAGATATTTTAATGTTATAATTAGTATTAAATAAATAAATTCTTTATTAAATAACTTTATAGATTATACGAGGGATAAAATCTGTAATACAATTCTTTCATGAAAAAATAATGATTTAATATATTAAAAACATCGTGTTTAAAAAAAGTTTCAAACAGTTTGAAGGTTAATTAGTTTTGAGGAAGATAAACAATTAATTTAACTTGTATGCCAAAATCACATAAAAATCATATTAAAATTTTGAATAAAAATTTTTAAATAATAATTTTTTTATTGTATATTTTTGTAATTAACATCGAAACTTTTTTTCTTGAATTTCTTGAGTTTCTTAAAGCACCAAGATTTAAACATTGCTAGTACTAGCGTTATGTAATATACATGCAAAGAAGATATTGATTAGATTTTGTATTCCATATAGCTTTGAAAAAAAATGAATATAATGAAAGTAGAATGGCACCTTTGGGACCAGCGAATTAAACGAATTAAACTGATGAGTTAAGAGATTTATAGATTCAAATTTCAATAACAGTTGAACCGATCAAGTTCTGAGTAAGCTCAATCGAGCTTGGATTTGAATTACATAATAATAAGTATTTTTATTTCTCATCTACGTGGCTAATGCCTACAAGCAGAAATATTGCAAAGTACGAATTTGAGAAATTTACATTTAGAAACATCGTCGTTGTCGTCATCATCGCTTGTATTGTTTGGTTTTTCATTGTTATATTGCTTGATGTCTTATGAATTTCCGATAAATCGTACTTATGAGATCAATAATGCATGCTAGTGGTACATAGTTTAGAATGTGTACGTACATGTGCGTGTGCGTGTGTATGTATGGGTCACATCGCTCGCGTAGGGATCCACGGCGTTACGGATCAAAAATCGAGAGTCGGAAGAAGAGAAAAAATAGTGGATCCTTAAAATTCTCTGTCGTAATCACGCGAAAACCAAAGTTGAGCGCCAAACGCGTGCAAAATCTATATTATTTCGCGAAATGCAAAAAATATCACATCGAAATGTGCCAAGTGACCCGAAAATCACCTCTTACGTGAGGGACCGGCTAATTCGCCTAACGAAACGAGCAGAGCGATGCCAAGCACAAAAATTACGGTGAGATGGATCAATATATCAAGGCGAAATTATATCAAGTGATCGGCAATTTATTCATTGGAAAAACAAATCGAAGGAAAAGAAAATAACGCGGTTAGAATGACAATAAGATGTACGGTTAAGTTAGCAAGTAGCGTGAGAATAATATCAAAAATTATCAAAATGACAGCTAAATTACAATAATACAAACACAATAGAATTGACAGAATGAGCGGATAGAATAAGAACTGTACTCGAGATCAGACAGAATAAGAATGATTTGGAAATAATTAATGCGATAGTAATTGAATGTGACGTACAGAACTAAGCGAAGTTTTAACTGTTGAATTATATGTCCGTTTTTAATTTACAGCATATGCTATTAACTTTACCTCATATTTTCTAGTATAACCGATCTTTCCTGAAACTATGTTTTTTAACATTTTTCAAAAAGTCAGAAAGTCAGTCTTCTGTAAAGTTTTAAAAAAAGTAAACAAATTTTTTTTTAAATAATTCGAAATGCCTAAAGAATGGAATGGAAAAATTCGAAGTGTAACACAGATGTGTAATACAGATTAGTTTCCTAGTTACAGTGAAAACTGTAAATTTTTAATATCATTATTATTATTAATAAAATATACATTATGACGTTACAGTTCCGCTGTACCGTGTCCCTCCGCCGTCAAAAACGCGGTTTCGTACTCGACCAAATATTCTACAGAGATGTCCATGGAACCGCGTCTTATTATAATTCGTCAGTTTTAATAAGTGTGGAAAGAGAATTATATGAAAGTGTCGTGAAGGCCGTCTCGAGTAAAGGCGTACCGGATGTCCGAGAAGTCCGAGCAATATTATTGTATCTAACGGTGTAATAAAGTGCAAAGTATTAAAGTATTAAAGTCGAAGGCCAGCGAGTGAATGATTTACATCCCTACGTAGTTTCCTTTGGAGATCCTACTCATTAAGGAGGTATTCTGGTCTAGAATTTTGAAAAAATCTTTTTTTTTTTGCATATTCTTAAAGTTTAGACCTTTAAGAATATATATATCCTCGAGAGAAAATTTTAAAATTCTAATAATAATTTACGGAGTTATAGCTATTTTAGCCGTTTGAGTACCAGAGGTACTGATGCTTCTAAGGAAACTAGAATTGCTCGTAAAGAGTCAGAACGAGCTTCAGAAAATATATATTTTGAAGTCGAAGAAGGCACACTCTATGAACCAGGAATCGCCGATTATCAAAATGTAAGTATAACCATTCTATGACTTAGACCGCTGCGGTTGTCTGAAACTTTTGCTCAAAACTTTAAACGCGTTTTTCTCAAAACTACTTTTTTCAACATGGTTGACGTGACATCTCAATTTCTATTTAACTGATTGACTTCAAATTTTGTACCAATCTTCAATGTATAACTCTCTATCGCCCCTACCACTTTTGTATCAAAATTATTTTTTTTTACTATTTTAAAAAATTAAAAATTATGAGAAAAAAGAGTCGAAAAATGCCTTTTTTTCAGACAGCCGCCATTTTGCGAAAAAAATTTTTTCCGTTTTCTCTTAGGTAGGGGCTATAACGACATTCTTACTAATTAAGAATCTTTTTTTTAATTTTGTTTCAGATGACCAGAAGAGTTGCAATCGTGTTAACCAGCACACCTCTTTTTTTTTACCCTCAACTTTACCAGCTTATAACTTATTTAATTTTCATTTTTTTTTCAAAAATTTTTTTGTATATTTTCAAAATATCAATAAATATGTTATAAAAAAATGAATGGTAAAAATATTTTTTGTTTTTTTTTTTATCGAGCTCGACAAAACGTCCAAAATTTATGCCTCTAGACCAGAATGCCCTTTTAAAGCGACACGAATCCCATAAGATAAACATTGTGACCAGAGACACAACAACGTGATTTTCCTCCGAGCAATCAAATAACGAGTACAGATATTTTACAATGAATAAAAAAATATTATTTATTATTATTATTATTTATATTTATTTATTGTTATATTTTTTATTGTTATAATACCCTTATTACCAAAAACATCCTAAATATTCATGCAAATTTTCAATTTCTAGTGTATAAAAACGGTTATTTTTTATTGTTTATTTTTAATCAACACAATTATTGTTTTATTAATATTACATTGTAATTTGTAAATACTAGTGACTCTTAGACTTTCAGTTTAATTTTTTCGGAAAAATGATTTTTTACCACAAAAATATGCATAGAATACAAATCAAAATTGATTGATTTTCACATGCAAAAAAAAGTTTTTGGAATAGATTAGTAAGCAACAATTATTCTCTAAAATATAACTCGAGACCTTTTTATTTATGTGGTATAAAAAATTGTTTTACCGTTTTTTAAGTAAAAATATAGCAATTTGAAAAAATTGTATTTTCAAAAAAGTTTGTTTATATATTTGAAAATAACTTTTCAACTAACAAATTTATAACGTTCTAATTAGCATATTTTTTTTCTTGAGATTCTGACGATTCGATTTACAAAAAAGAATTTGAAATCAATGTATCTAGATCAGATATGTACAAAATGAAAAGTGTTCAGGTATGTCATTACTCGTTGTAAAAAGGAGACTGGAATGTTATAAATGAAGATTAAATTTTTAAGAGTTTTATATGTAACAATTTTAATTGATCAATAATAACTAATCAATACTAGTAGCGAACAAAAATGTGTAATATCATCCATTAATGATTGATTCATTTGGAGACAAAATTCCTAATTTCTCTCAAAATGGTGAAATTGGTACAGTCTTTGAAAGGGAAAGGTTTAAAGACGAATCAGTTTGTCAAAATTTTGCACTACCAAAAACATTGCATATTGAAAGAGCTCTTTTACAACACTTTACTCAACTCGATGGAAATAATAATACTTGAAATTATTATTCATTTTATTTCTTTGTACATTGCTCGCAAGACTTGTATACTGTTCGTAAATTTCGGGATAATAGTTTTAATTGTTATACGGAAACTATCAAAGCATTCGTGTGAAACGTACAACGGACAAATGACGTTTCTCATATTGAAGAGAAAATCAATCGGTACGAAGTATAGTTTGCTGTATGAAATATCGATAAAGAAAAAGCCGATAAGAACTTTGGCAATTCGACGCGCATTGCGTTTCCAATGACAATTTAGAAACTATTATTCTGAAATTCATTGCGAACAATGTATAATATAAAGAAATCAAATGAATAATAACTTCAAGTTATTATTTCCATTGAGTTAAGTAAAATGTTGTAGAAGGGCCTTTTCGAGTGTGCGAAATTTTGACAAGTTAATTAGTGAACTTTAAACCTTTCCCGTTCGAAAACTGTACCTTGATATTTTGACATTAGGATTTTCGTCTCCAAATGTTCTTAAGAATCTGTCATTAACAGGTGGTATGTCTGGATATCCTGTAAAAATATAATTACAAGTAATATAAGAGAATATTAAATTATAAGATTGGATATTTTTTAATTTATAAATAAAAATTGATTATTTATTAAACAAATAGATTATAAGTAAATATTTTAAATATTATAATTATAGAATATAGATTATAGATTATAGATTATAAATTATTTTTTGTATAATATATTTAATCGTGTAATCTACTCTTGAGCTGTAAATATTATTATTGTCAACATTATTTTTCTTCGATAACAATGATAACGTTAAAAGTTAAAAATTATTTTAATAAAACTTGTATTTGTAAAGAAAAATTGAAAAGAATACGCCTTTAGTGACAAGATAATATGCCATGTCGGTTGCAAGCATATCAGATGTTAAAACATTTTTATAATCTTCTTTATTTATTTTCAAGGTGGCTAATGCTTTCTCAGCGATATGGAACATTTGATATAACGTATCATATGTATGAAATAACATCTTTTTATCTTCTTGAAGATCTTTGCTGTATGTTGATGGAATTCCTTTTAGTGTTATCATAAAGCCAGTACACTAAAATTATAATATTATTATAAAATTATAATTATTATAAAATTATAATATTACGAATATTAAAATATAAATATACATTTTGAACATTTCATATATTTTAAACATTTGAAAACTTTTTATCAATAAAATATTCTGAAAGTGATATAAAAACAAAACGTATATTATTATTTTTTTAAATTTGAATATTTTAATACTATTATATAGTAATTTTAACAAAATTTTCCAAAGCACAAATAATATGAAACATTATTTGTTATTTAATTTAAAAAAACAATAGTATAATGAAATTATCGATTCTGTAGGTACATATACTAACAATGTAACAAAAAAAAAACGTTATGAATAAAATGAACAGAAACTTGTACGCCTGGTAAAAAATTCAGAGGTGTCATCTATTGCGAAATCATCAACATCCCTTTTCAACAATTTCGATTGAAATAGAATAGAATCTCGTTAAGTTTTACATTGACATGGTCTACATACTTAAACAAAGTTCGCAATTTAACTGCTTGCGATAATTTCGTTAACATATTTGCTATCATGTTCTGTATTGCAATGAACATTGAAATTTAATGAAGATATTTTCTTTAAATGCTTAGCATAATGAAATTTGGTGTCTATATGCTTAATCCACTTGTTAAACTTTGTTACATCCCAGTAAACCTCTTTCTCTTATTATATATGTATTCTTTACAAAAGAGTTTTCTCTAAAATTTCATCTAAATTTTTCTTTTGAGCATTCCAGAGGATCTTACTCACCGATGTTTATACGCTCAATCGTCCCTAAGATAAGAAACGGCACCGGTGACGCGTTAGACCACGATTGCTACGACCAAACCGTTCTCGAATAAAGAAATTTAATTCCCTTTTTCTTTCTCTCACCCGTGGGTTGAGTTACCTATCGGGCGCGTCTCCAGGTGGATAAGCGGATAGGAGGACGCCCGGGGGGGAGGCTCCGGCCCGGGTCTAAACCCCTGTGTGTCGGACGCGGATCTCCCGGGTAGTAGCGGCTATAACCCGGCCCGACGGACGTGAAACTCCGTCGAGGGAGGGGAAGGCCGTTGCCGTGGACCAGCTCCCCACGCCAAACTGTAAGCCATCGTGGTGAGGGTTGCGTGGCACTGGGGGAGCAGTGTCGTCAACAATGCCTCTGGGGAACCGGGCGAAACCTCAGAGTGTTTAGCCTTACCCGGGCATGCGGGGCTCTGCCCGGGCGGACCATTTGTTTCCCTAGCTACTCGTGGGACCAAAATGGAAACCATTGAAAATTTAAATTAAAAATTAAAGAAGTAGTGCCGCTGGAGGTCTCAATAGGGATTCCCGGAGGCGAAGTAGCCGCGATGGTGAATGCTGGACAAGCCCTCACGAGCTTGGAAAGCATCACCACTGGGGAGGCCGGCTAGATATGTAGACGGGGAATTGCCGTTCACCTCACGGCTCTAGAAGATGCTCAATTCCCGGAGGATTGCTCGCTCAACTCGCGTGCGGAATAGGTTCCGGAGACTAAGTCTTCAGTAGTAAGACCTGCTCAACTCGCTGGTCGTAGGGAAAATGATCTTTACCCCGAGATCGGCGGTATTTATACTCGTAGATTGGTGACGGGAGGGTTGGCGCGGCGCGGAAAACAATTGTTTATGTCGGGGGTGACTCGTTAACGCTCGTAACGCTTCTTTACAGTATAATAATCCTACTCTGGATTATTATATATCGAAGAATGGATAAAAAAGATATGCAACCTTTTAATAAGATATGGTATTAAAATCGTTTAAATAATTTAAAAAAATAACATTAAAATTTTTATACAAATTGCTTTTGATTTTATTCTTTTTTTTACGTTTTTATCTTATGATAAAATATTGTTTTTCTGCTAAGCCGCGTTTCATTAACTTAATTATCTTTTAGTGGAATAGGCCTACTGGGGAAACCACTTGAAAAAAAAAACACATCAATAATAGTACCTCATGGGTGATGCGGAAAATTATTAATTGTAATCATTTTAGATTGTTGTTTAAAATATATTATAACTTATAAAAACATGCATTATAGATTGCATATATTCATATAAAATATATTAATAATAGAAATTTTTATATTCCATTATTTATATAATTCCATTATTTAAAAATTAAAATTAACAAGGACGATTTAGCGGAAGGTACGCCCAAGCCTATCTTTTATATAGGAACGCTCCTGAGGCACAGCGTCACAGAAGCGATTGGCGGCTCGGCCATCGAGCCTTACACAGTAGTGGGGGAGCGCTAGGCGGCTACTTCCCCGCCGCTTCCGAATCGGGCCGAAATGTGCAAAGTTTTCCAAGCACTGATTTAACACACAACTTCATCTTATGTGAGTTCAATAATTGTAAAAGGTTTTTAAGACAGAACAATGACATTCTCGTTACCAAAGCTGATAAAAACTAAATTACTGTAGTATAATGGACAAAAATGCTTACCACACACAAATGGAAACTTTACTTAATGACCAAACTACTTACAGAAAATTAAAATGAGATCCCACAAAATCTATTAAAAACAAAATGAATGACCTAATTAAAACTTGGATGAACAACAAAATTATTGACCAGTACACTTACAAATCTCTGAAGTGTACTAACAGCAACTCACCGAGATGCTATGGACTGCTGAAGATCTACAAAAATGGTTTTCCTCTGCGCATTATTGTTTCGACATCTGGGAGTCCGTCGTACAGTATAGCGAGATTTTTACATAACATTTTGGAGCAATCGATTCTAAAGCCAAAATCTCACGTCAAAAATAGCTGGACCTTTGCAGAAAACATAAAAAATTTACATATTCTTAATAACGAAATCCTTTTATCACTTGACGTTACTGCTACTTTATTCAATAACATTCCCAAAGAATTAATCCTAAAAGTTACCGAGATTCGTTGAGACCACATCTCGAAAGCAACTAAATTCAATTTACAACAGTTTTTACATGCAATCGATTTGGTCCTGTCCTCTACAAGTTTTGGCTTTGGGGGATTGTTCTGTGAACAGATTTTCGACAGCCCAATGGGATCTCCACTTTCCCCCATTCTTGCTGATTTAATAATGGATGACTTAGAGACTCACTGTCTGAACCTTTTGCATTTTCACGTCACAGTTTTTTACAGATACGTTGACGACATCTTTGATTGTTCCTTCAGTCGAGGTTAACGCGACTCTTGAGATTTTCAATAGTTACCACCCCCGGTTAAAGTTTACCCATGAGACTGAAATCGATTCCTCACTACCTTTCTTAGACACAATTGTATACAGGGAAGGCAACAAGTTAATAACAAATTGATACCGCAAACCTACTTTCTCGGGCCGCTATATGAATTTCCATTCAAATCACCCGCTTAGATATAAGAAAAACACGATTATCAATCTTGTCGACAGGGCTATCTTGTTATCTGATGGAAAATTTCACGGTTGTAATATTAGCATTGTTAAAGATATTCTCAGAAACAACGGATACCTGACTTATATAATTAACAAACAAATCAAACGAAGACTAGAACAATTACAACAGCGACAAAACAACATTGATAATAATAATATAAATAGGAATTTTGATGCAAGAAAATGCATAACCATTTCTTATACTAAAGAATATGGCGAAAATGTTCAAAAGATTTTGAGGAATATCAATTTCGATGTATTGTTTACGATTCCTAAAAAATTAAATTGCTTAGTAAAAAAGAATAAGGACACACAAAATTTATTAAAATGGACCGAGTTAGTTTATAAAATAGATTGCACACACTGCAATGTTTGTTACATAGGACAGACTAAACGACATCTAGAAACTCGGTTTAAAGAACACCGAAACAACATTAAGAAACACGAATCCTGCCACTCGGTAGTAAGTAAGCACAGAATTTCTCACGCATGTAAATTTGACTGGTTGAATCCCAAAATTTTATACAACGAAAGACATGTCAAAAAAAGACAGATAATTGAAATGTTATTTATCAAGAAATGTAATACTGTGATTAACTTACAAAAAGACACCGAAAACTTAACTGCGATTTACGACGGCTTTATAAATATTAACGAAAGATCATTTTCTTTGCCAGTAGAAATTAAAACTCAAATGAAGGGAGACTAGTCGACATCAAACTGGCATATGATTGGTGAGCTGCGAGCCGACTTGGTTTTGTCAGACTTTGAACCGCAGTGATTCACCAACTTTTCTGAAATCTAGATTCGATTTCAATTTTTAGGAGATTGATAAATATCATCTCAACTTGTGAGATGAAGAAATTATTGAAGAAATTATTTATAAATATTGTTATGCGTCCGCGCCGAGGAATACCACCACAGGCACTCACACACACTTGCTCTCGCGGTACACTCCGCCGAAGCAGAAAAAGACACTCCGGTTTTAAGGGAACGATAGCTTTTTATTATAATTATGCCGTTATACAGAGAATGCGTCCATAGAGCAAGATGGTTCCGACGTAAATCCGCTGATCGCCGTTTGACAAACGACGGCTCGTTGCCGGGGAGCGCTCCGTAACGCAGAGCACACCGGGTGGCGAGAGCGGATGCAACAATATTATCTGATTTAGTTTTACTTTTATCTATACTGTTACCAACTGATTTTGGCTTGTTATGTCTGTATTTAGTATCTTACACATATTACATTGGCCTTTATCTAACTATTTATTTTTGAACTTACCTCAACGTTTTTGGCTATTTATTTGTTTATTCTTTGTTTACTCTAATTTTGTCCGGGTCTTCGGAGACCTTTCAAAGTGTTACTGCTCACATCCCTCACGTGCCTACACGAAGCTTTGACACGTTGTTACACACTTGCACGAACTGATGTCTTTTGCATCTATCGTTTTATATTGTGACCTTATTTGACGCACTTCTATTGTAAGTTCTAATTAATGTGTGGCTGTTTGCGCTGTTTTTTCAAAAAAATTGTAACACCCCTTTTTTTTAGTTTATAACTTTGTTGTGCAAAGGAATGTATTCCACTTGAGAAAGACCACAACTCATGGTCGAAACGTCGTAAATTCGAATAAAGTTTTATTATGGTTTTGTTCGTCAGTTTGTTCGTCAATTAATGCCCCTCTGTTTGAAAATATTGTAAAATTTTAACAATTTTAGCAATTACATGTTTTTGAATTGTGGTGTCACATGTAAATTATTTGCTATTAAAAAGGTAAATATTCGGTTTTACACACCACCCTCCAATGACCTTGACCTTGACATATGTTGTCAAGGTCATCCTCCTGAGTGACCTTCAGAAGGTTTTAGCCGTTGCTCGTTTTTCATTAAAAAGTTATTAACAAAAAAAGATTGGAAAATATAGCAGTTATTTTGAATACAACTTTACACATCCACCGCCAATGACCAATGAACAAAAGAAGTTTCACGACAATGTGTGTGTGTATATGCCATTCCTACTGTTGTTGATATTTTTTATGATTTTGAAA
Organism: Crematogaster levior; assembly: GCA_901521435.1. NCBI lineage: Eukaryota > Metazoa > Arthropoda > Insecta > Hymenoptera > Formicidae > Crematogaster > Crematogaster levior. Next base: position 57,021 of record CABEGB010001435.1, on the reverse strand, counting down.
CGATATTCGAAAATAAACCAGTATACGATAGATTTTGCAAACCCATGTGAAACCTCACTTCGCATTAAAAAGTATACGCGTGGAGGCAGTGTGTTTGAAAATACGGAATTGAGAATACGGAATCGGTCATTACATGTTACATTTTTCTGTTGTCTATTATAATTTTCAATGTTGTCATTATTACGGAGGTTACCCTCCGGAGGGTACATTAGCACATTTTCTAGAATAATCTAAAGTCGAACAACAATCTCTTACAAAACATCTTTTTGTCAATGTAAAGGGGAACTTCACGACAGACACTTATGTGTCTAGTTTCTCGGTAGTGGAGCCCCCCCCCCCCCCATAGGGGGGGTGGAACACACTGTGTACGCGACGCGAGGGTGTGAGAGGAGGAGTTCGTGAAATAAATGAAATTTCACAATTGTTCGAAAAAAAAACAAAGCGCAATAGTTTGTTACATAAAACAAAAGTTAAAGAAAATATATATATATATATATATATATACAAAAGAGAATGTTTCGTCCTTTTGGATCACAAGATCGCGAACGATTCCACGAACGAAGTGTCGTATCACGGATCGTAACGCAAATCACTTGAGCGAAACGTGCGTACTGAAAGCAAGTAACTAATGCGAAAAGCGGGCGCGTAGAAGCGGATGCTAATACACTGCGGTTGTTCTAAGCGGTAAATTAAGCGATAGCGAGACGAAAGCAAGCGAACTATACTGACGAAAAGCTTAGGCAGCCTCCGGTGTGCGCCTCTTTTATATCTATTGTTTTTCAAATTTGCCGTCATCCAATAATTAGGCGACGGCGCCTGAGGATGACGACCACGCTACGGCGCCAAACCTTATTGGCTGCTGGTGGTGTCATAGGCGCTAGGCACAGCGCCTGATACGCGCTGTGGATTTTCAGTGGCTAGATAGGAGCAATTAGGCAATACGTCACCGCGCGACGCATGCCTAATTGCTCTGTTCGGTGTGCGCCAAACCGTTGGCTGTTCACTTCACATTAAAAAGTGTACGCTGTCTAGTTTCGTGAAGCAACCCGGCGGTGTGGCAAAAGATGGCAACATACATTTTTTAATACGAAGTGAGATTCCACATGGGTTTACAACTTTCCACGCTAAGCGAGTGTACGCTGTCTAGTTTCTTGAAGCAGCCCGGCGGTGTGGCAAAAGATGGTGTAACGATGCGCCCCTAAAACGCATCGTTCCGCCGGGTCGTACAACCGTTAAGGGGCTATACCAGTGTGAACGCTGAAAATTTGGGTGATTTTCGGGAATTTTTTAAAAGAAAAATACTTCATAAAATATTTTAAAAATATAAGAGCATATCAAGCTATATTTAAACTATATTCCATAATTTTTTTATCAAATAATATTGAAAAATGAGCGACTTATGCGCTGTCTTCGGAGGTGCCAAAAAAAAATGTTCCTCCACTGCTGCCATGATTCCGGCCAAATGAGTAGCTGAAACAAAAAAAAAGGTCGTTAAACTAGAAGGTATTTCCTATACAATGACGTAGAATTTTCGAAAAATATCAAAATTTAACAAAATGGCGTAGTTATCAAAAAAAAGTTTTTTTTTGTCACAAATATGGTCGTTTTTTTAATGCCAAATCGTCCATTTTTATCCAATCAAAAAAATCCTACGTCATTGTAGAGTAAATATATTCAAAAGTACTCAGTTCAAATTTGAAATCAATCGGATAATTGCTCTTTGAGTTACGATGGCAGCAAATTTGAAAAATGTCATTTCGAGAAAAACGCGTTTAAAGATTAAACTAACGATTTTTGCAAGATAAAATTATATTTACCATAAAAACTGCTAATCAGCTATACCTGGTCCATACAATGGACCCTCTTCCTCGTCGAATAATGCCTGCTGAGAGGCTAAAGCTTGTCTCCGAGCTGTTCGTCCCTCTTGTGAGGACGCTTCATGACGTAGCTCCGCCTGGTTAATTCGGCTGTCATCTCTCTCTATGGCATATTCTTTTGCAATAAGATCGATAATGACGTCCATTACTTGTAGCATTTTTAAAATACTATAAAAACCATCAATGAATATTGAGACAGCAAGGAAATTAGCGAGCTTGATCGTCTTCATGCCGTTGTGAAGGTGCTTTGGAGCAAAGTGCCACAACAAGCCGTTATAACTTTCATTGTTATTCTGCGTGTTTCCTCCTTTACATCGCTCTAGTAATTCCCTTGAACTCAAATCAGTATAAATAGGTTCCAAAGCTTTTTTAGCTCCGCTCCTAGGTAGATGGAGCAGTTTATACCTGCGAGCGGTTGCTCTTTAGAAGGCTGCCATTCGAAAAGTATTAGAGATACGGCCTTGAAAATTTCACAGGATATTCTTAAAAGTATAAACTGTCGAATAAGACATAAAAATTTCGATTTTTTGAAAGTTTCACACTGGTATAGCCCCTTAAAACCGGCACACGGGGCGCGGTGCGTTCCACAATATCAAGAGACACGGTAGTGTCTTGTGCTAAGTCCGCGCAAGCACAAGACAGACACTACCGTGTCTTATTACGCGAGTCGGTCAGTTGAGAGCACTCAATATTTCTGGTTTTCGTATATCCGCTCAACGGATCGACTTCTCGTAGTAGTCTCAATCGATAGAGCGGGTCGAATTATATAATAAAAGTGTTTTTATTTTTGGGCTACATGCTCTATAAATCGAGCTATTACGACGCAAAGTCCAAATGTGAAAAATATCATTTAAGAAACGTCGTCTTCCTCATCGCCGTCGTCGACCGTAAAAACGTACTGTTGAGGCATTCGACACAAGATCGCGCTAGTGATGCTCTGGAAGTGTGATCGATCGTATAGTGTGATCGATAATCGATTGATATAGTAAGTGACGTCGATAAACGAAAGTTAGGTTATTAGCGACAACGATAGTGAAAAGTAAAGTGAAAAATAGATAGTGAAAAATAGAATAATTTCTATATTATGACAAGGTGCAATAGTGAAAATTAATCTGCATCATGTTCTTTACAAATTATCGGATATGTTAGAGATGAGAAAAAAGTAAGTCTTGAATTTGTGCAAAATTTAGTAAGTGACGGCGATAAACGAAAGTTAAGTCATTAGCGGCAACGATAGTGAAAAATAGCGACTTAAGAAATGAGGTAAGCAAAGAAGTATTCAATTTTATAGTTTATTATTGTATTTTATTATTTTAATATCTTCTTTTATATACAGGATATAAAAATGGTTTCTTTTATATACAAGAAAATGGTTGTGTGGCAAGAAATAATGCAGTAAGTAATGTTGATTGCTTACTGCATACTATCTTGTCTCACAGCATTTTCATCCTGTATGTATTACATTGCATTTCGTTTAATAATAGTACTTTATATTATAATTATGTGCACTTTGGTTTGGAATCGCTGAAAGAAGATAACACAGAAAAGATTCAAGATGGTGTATCATCCTAAAAAACCAAACTTGCATTTGTAATGGACCATCTTTGAGAAAGATCAGGATAACTTTGAGAAAGCTGCCACCATATATATATATATATATGTATATTAGAGAATATTGATAACATACCACATATGATATATACATAATAACAAGATACAATGCGGTAAGTAATGTTGATTGTTTACTGCATTTTATCTTGTCTCTCAGCATTTTCACCCTTTATGCATTATATTTCATTTTGATTTTAAAATATTTAATAATAGTATTTTATATTATTAAAATTGTGCTATATGATAAGAATGATTTTTATTTTTTGTAGTTTGGAATTGCTGAAAGGAAATAATACAGAAAAGATTTGAGATGTATATTCGAGATGGTGTATCATCCTATAAATACTATATAGGATATGAAAATGGTTGTGTAGCAAGAAACAATGCGATAAGTAATGATGATTACTTACTGCATTCTATCTTGTCTCTCAGCATCTTCATCCCTTATGCATTACATTTCATTTTAAAATATTTAATAATAGTATTTTATAATTCAAAAAGTGTTCGCGACTAACTCGCTCTCTAGAAAGACCCGCATGGATTTTTTTTCGCGCCGTAGGTGTCGCCAAGCGACCATATCCCTGAGCGCGTGCGTGATTGGCAAAAAGGACGGGGGGCGGATCGATAGGAAAATCGATGGCGGATCGGGCGGTAGGTTGAGTGACGTGCGAGTGGTTCCTAGCGAGATTTCGGAAGCACGAGGTGCTCGCCGTCGTTATAGTGGTGGTTCGGCGAGCTTGGGATTGCCCTTGGCCGCCTGAGTGAAGGGCCGGCGAGCTTGGGAGTCCCTCGGCCAACCTTGGTTTTTGACGACGCCTTAGTTCTTGGTGGCGTCGTCTACTTCCACGGGAAGTTTTGGCAGGGAGTAGAAGCCCTGGAACGAGGACCACTCGGCGCCTGCAATTCCCCCGCATCGCTGAGAGAGCTCCCGACTGCGTATGTAGTGATTGGCCAGTCAATTTTTAGGTTATTCTAGCTCAGACGGTAGCGTCTATTTTACACATCCGTAGTTATATCCGACAGGTTAGTCAACGTCCTCGGGAGAATGGATTTCCATATCTGCGCGTATTTTCGTGGTACTGTTATAAGTCCGAAAAGGTAATACCGTCGTCCCCTTTCCTTCTGGTTTGTAAAACGTCATTTTCTTATTGTAAAAGTGCATTGACTTTTTCCCTACTTGTGACTAGGGTTTTTTATGCCGGTTCACTTTAGTTAAGTAGCATTTTCCATAATAAATCAGCTTTGTCAATTGGTAGTGATTGTGGAAATCCGTGCATGACCTCTCACTTTCATTTCTTCCTCCCCTTTTTTTTGTTTTCAGCAATTTGGCAGGGTGTTGAGTTTGACCCAACATCTTTTGGTGCCCCGGGTGAGGAGTGAGTGGTTGTGCACGATGAAATTGATTGACATCGCCTAAATTTACTGTTACGTGCGAAGCAGAGGACGGACCGAAACTGCGAGGTTACCGTATGGACACATTCGCGACTTATCAGGTATCACCGTGTGAATTTACCTGCCTCCCTTCGAGCGAGCGACAAGTTTCTGTTTCTTCACAGCGAGTCAATTAGTCAAAAAAAAAAAACGAACTTTGTTCTTAGCGCCGGACGTGATTGGCCGACTTCGGTGACAGCTTTAGACTTACAAACTTTTCGTCGCCGATTAAGTAATTGCAATAGGAGTGAGACCTATTTTATCTTATAGGCATAAACCTTCAATTGACACTCGCCATGGCGCCCCCGTCTCTGAGGCGGCTTATCCCGTTGCAAAATTCTCGTTTAACGGAAATCCAATTAATAAGTAACCGGATAAAAGGGAAACCACGTGATACTATAAATTTAGTAATGACTCTTTCTCGAATCGAAGCGATTAATGAGATCTGGAGGGACGCGCGCGACGCGCACTCTGAAATAATCGTTCGAGACGATCTAGAGAATGACGCTTATATCACCGATAACTTTTTTAACAGTTTACACGCGGCATATGCGGACATACTTGAATACCTCCAAACTATACAATCAGAGCTAGAGGCTGCCGATTCGTTTACGGTGGATCGGTAGAGGACGGATCAAGTAGGGATCTTGGCCCTCCAGCGGCCAAGTTACCCAAATTAGACTTACCCAAATTTTCCGGTAAATACGAGGATTGGGAAAATTTCTGCGATTTATTTACGACACTCGTTCATGACGTTCCGCGTTTAGCCGACGCCACTAAACTGCAATATTTGAAGGGTTGCTTGACGAATACTGCCGCGGACTTAGTAAAGGATGTCGCAGTAACGAACGCTAATTATGCTTCGACTTAGCAATCATTAAAGGCGCGCTTTCATAACCCTAGATTGATTGTGTACAACCACTTATGCGCTTTATTAGACATACCACATAGCAAGAAGGAATCCGCGTCGGAATTGCGTTATCTTGCCGATGAATCACAACGTATCGTGCGCGCATTAACTAACTTGAAAATGCCGGTCAAGCATTGGGATGTTCTGCTTGTTTTCCATTTGGCTGCTCGCTTAGACCCTGAATCGCGGAAGTTATGGGAAGCACAGTTGAGCAAAAAGGATCGACAGGCGGTGTTGCATAGCGAGGAGGAGTCAACAAAGGAAAATGTTCTCAAGCGATTTCCCACGTTTACGGAATTAATCGAGTTTCTAGAAGACCGAGCTCAAACGCTTAACATGTTAAATTCGGAATTAAGCGGAGCGGCTAAGAAATTGCCCGCGCCCTCCAAGCAGGCACTCGGTTCTCGAAAGGTATTTCACACCTCCACCGATGGTCAACTTAAGTGTCCGATGTGCACAGGTCGACACCGTCTTTACAAATGTTATCGTTTCAAGGCAAAAAACTATGTTGACCGTCGTGCTGAAGTACGTCGATTAAATTTATGTTACAATTGTTTCGGAAATCACCGTGTAGTTGACTGTAGGTCTTCTTATCGATGCGGCGCGTGTAAGGAGAAACATCACTCTATGATTCACTCCAACAAGTCATCTTCGAGTACTAGCAGTTCTCAAGTTGTTGGAAACAAGTCGTCCGTATCGGATACACCGAGTAACGGGGACAAAGGGTCGTTAAATGTAAAGGCTCACGCGGCTAGTATTTTGTCTCGGCAACATTCGGTTCTCTTAGCTACTGCTCAGCTGACTTTAATCGGACCGAACGGTATGCACACTCGTGCTCGTGCTTTGCTCGATCAGGGATCTGAAGCCTCGTTTGTTTCAGACGCAGTTGCGAATCTCGTAGGTTTACCGAGACGTCGAATCGAAATAGTACTCACCGGCCTCGGTGCGGGCTCGGCCGGTTTAGCTCGGGCTGCTGCACGACTCACGTTTCAATCCTTGATTGACCCGTCGTTACAGTTCGAAACCGATGCGCTTGTCCTTCGGAAACTTACGTCACAACTTCCATCGCGGCGCGTTCTGGAATGTGACCCGCGAATATTTGCCGATTTACCTTTAGCGGACCCGCAATTTTACATTCCCGATTCGGTTAACATTATCCTGGGGGCTGACGTTTACGGCCAACTGCTACGTTCGGGTCTCAAAAAATTCCCTTCCGTGTCCCTGATCGCGCAGGATACCGCCCTCGGGTGAATCATCTCGGGGCCGATGCATGCGGATGGCTCACGGCGGGCGGTTCATCATTCGGGTACTCTGCTTCACGCATTTCATTGCGCCGTCAAAGATGAGTTAGATGAGACTTTGCAACAATTTTGGAAGCTTGAGGAATTCCCGTCAATAACTGATAAGTTGAATAAGCGCGAGGATGCGTGCGAGAAATTGTTCAAAGATACACACACGCGCGATTCAACCGGACGCTTCGTCGTGCAATTGCCCCTGAAGTCTGAACCCACAGCGGTCGCGGCCGAGACGAGACGCATGGCCATGGGCGCGCTTGCTCACTCCTATCGCCGCTTCATTCGCGATGCTAAACTTGCCTCGGGTTATCGAGACTTCATGGCGACATATGAGGAGCTTGGGCATATGGAACGCGTCCCCGAGTCAGAAATCGAAAACCCACGAGCCTGGTATTTGCCGCATCATGCGGTCGACTCCGGAAAAATGGAAACTTCGGGTTGTTTTCGATGCCTCGCGGAAAACTCGAGAAGAGCTGTGTCTAATCGATTTCCTTTTACCAGGACCGGCACTTCAACGCGATTTGTCACTAATTTTATTAAATTGGCGACGTTACCGGTTTGTGTTTACGGCCGATGTCATAAAGATGTTTAGACAAATTCGCGTAGCTTCCTCCGATCAAGACTTTCAGCGAATAGTCTGGGCCCCCAGCCCTTTAGATACTCCGGTGGACTATAGACTAACGACCGTGACCTATGGAACCTCATGCGCGCCGTACCTAGCGATTCGCGCGCTCCTGCAACTCGCGGAAGCTCAAGGACCACGTTATCCGCTCGGTGCTCAGTGTTTAAAATTTCACACGTACGTAGATGATACTTTCGCCGGTGCCGATGAACTTTCTGCTGCCGTCAATCTGAAGCAGGAACTCGTCGCGATTTTACGTTCCGCTGGATTCGAGCTAGATAAATGGGCTGCTAATCATTCGGCGTTACTTCCTCCCAGTGGACCGCTGCAAAATGACGATGAAGCAATAGTAATAAGAGCCGATGAATCGGTAAAAACGCTCGGTGTCAATTGGAACCCCGGCTCGGATGAATTTCGATTTACCACCGTAGATTTTAAAAGCTTAGCTGCGGCAGTGACAAAGCGCGCAGTGCTTTCTAATATTGCTCGCCTTTTCGATCCATTAGGTTGGCTTGCGCCGATAACCATAAATGCTAAGATTATAATGCAGGATCTCTGGCTATCTAAATGTGGCTGGGATGATACTCTACCGGTAAACGTGCACGAACGTTGGCTCGATTATTGCAAGTCGCTTGGAGCCTTGCCGAATTTGTCAATCAATCGGTGGTTAGGCGCTTCGTCGGCATCAGATACGCAGCTTCACGGTTTCTCCGACGCCTCTTCTCGTGTTTATGCTGCCGCGGTGTATCTCAGGATGAAGGACGAGGACGGTCGTTTCCGTGTCTGCTTGTTAGCCGCGAAAAGCAAGGTAGCCCCGGTAAAAACTGTGAGCATCCCTAATTTGGAACTATGCGGGGCTGTTTTGCTTGTTAGATTGCTTCAGCATGTACGTGGACTAGACTTTTTCAAAAATTTACCGATTTTTGCTTGGAGCGACAGTCAAATTGTATTAACGTGGCTAAGAAAACACCCATGTAATTGGAAGACCTTTGTGGCTAACCGGGTGTCTTTCATTCAAACGGAATTGCCTGGTGCTATCTGGTCTCATGTGCCGACTAGAGAGAACCCATGGCAGACATGGCAACACGGGGATGCAAACCATTTGATTTAATGCATACCAGCCTATGGTGGCATGGGCCTGAATGGCTTGCGATGCCCGAGGAACATTGGCCCAAGGCGGCTACGACTCCACAGGTCCTTCATACGAAGGTGACTCTTAATGAACCGGAGATTCTGACCCGATTCTCCTCGCTATCTCGCCTTATTCGCGTCGTAGCTTATTGTTTGCGACCGTTGATTGTCTTGAGAAGACGCCGCAATAATCAAAGCTCGCTGCCTACATTTCTCACGACCACGGAGTTATCCGGAGCTCGTGCAGCGATAATTCGTTTGGCTCAGGCGTGCACCTTTGCGTCCGAGATTAAACTATTGCAGGAAGGAAAACCCTTGCCAAAGAATAGCCCTATCGTTAGATTAGACCCGTTTTTCGATAAGTCGGACGGCAGTCTACGGGTTGGAGGTCGTCTCTCAAATTCTAGTTTACCGTACGAACGAAAACACCCGCCTATTCTTTCGCGTGAGTCATCGCTCAGCCGACTGATCGTGCGATACGCACATCGGGTTTGTATGCACGGCGGACCAACTCTTACGTCAAATACTGTGATGCAATTCGCGTGGGTTCTCGGCAGAAATCGATTGGTAAAGACTGAGGTGCGTGGTTGCATCGTCTGTCAGCGTGTTAAACCACGTTTAGCTCATCAAATGATGGGTAATCTCCCGGGTTTGCGTGTTACTCCGGCGCGACCATTCTCTTCCTCGGGACTGGATTATGCGGGACCGTTTCAAATTAGAACCACTAAAGGGCGTGGTTATAAATCTTACAAGGGATATATTGCGTTATTTGTATGTTTTACCACGCGAGCGATACATCTCGAAGCCGTGAGTGATCTAGCTACAAGGACCTTCCTTGCCGCTTATAAACGCTTCGCGGGCAGACGCGGTATCTGTCGGAATTTATACTCGGACAACGCGACGACATTCCAATCGGCTGATAAGGAGTTGCAAGCTATGTTTAAGGCAGGATCTGCGTTTTATAAGAATATCGCTGAGCAGTTATCGAATGACGGCACGTCGTGGATGTTCATTCCTCCCACCTCACCTCATTACGGGGGGTTGTGGGAAGCGGGTGTTAAATCCGTTAAACACCTTAAGCGTGCGATTGGTGAGAAAATGTTAACTTTCGAGGAATTTTCGACTGTGTTAGTAGAAATAGAAGCGTGCGTAATTTCGCGCCCGATTTGCGCTTTAAACTCCACCATTGAAGATCTACAGGTTCTAACGCCGGCTCACTTCCTGATTGGTGAAGCTACCGGTCTACTTCCGGACGAGCCAGTTCCCGATGTTCCCGAGAATCGACTAGAGAAATTCCATGCCCTTCAAGCAATCCGCAACAACTTCTGGAAAAGGTGGTCAGTCGAGTACCTCCAACATCTACAAGAGCGTGCGAAATGGCGTACCCCCACCGAAAATTTTGCGATCGGACAACTGGTTTTGTTACGCGATGATCGGTACCCGCCCTCTAAGTGGCCCCTTGACTGAAGTTCACCTTGAATCGGACGGTTTAGTTAGAGTTGTCACGGTTCGAACAGCAACTTCGAGTCTGCGACGTCATATTGCGCGACTCTGCCCGCTATCCATAGAGCAAAATCGTGTCGACTCTGCTTAGACTGATAAGGGCCTTTAATTGTTGTAGAGAAAGGTTCGTCCTGAAGACGAAGGCGGGCGGGATGTTCGCGACTAACTCGCTCTCTAGAAAGACCCGCATGGATTTTTTTTCGCGCCGTAGGTGTCGCCAAGCGACCATATCCCTGAGCGCGTGCGTGATTGGCAAAAAGGACGGGGGGCGGATCGATAGGAAAATCGATGGCGGATCGGGCGGTAGGTTGAGTGACGTGCGAGTGGTTCCTAGCGAGATTTCGGAAGCACGAGGTGCTCGCCGTCGTTATAGTGGTGGTTCGGCGAGCTTGAGATTGCCCTTGGCCGCCTGAGTGAAGGGCCGGCGAGCTTGGGAGTCCCTCGGCCAACCTTGGTTTTTGACGACGCCTTAGTTCTTGGTGGCGTCGTCTACTTCCACGGGAAGTTTTGGCAGGGAGTAGAAGCCCTGGAACGAGGACCACTCGGCGCCTGCAATTCCCCCGCATCGCTGAGAGAGCTCCCGACTGCGTATGTAGTGATTGGCCAGTCAATTTTTAGGTTATTCTAGCTCAGACGGTAGCGTCTATTTTACACATCCGTAGTTATCCGACAGGTTAGTCAGCGTCCTCGGGAGAATGGATTTCCATATCTGCGCGTACTTTCGTGGTACTGTTATAAGTCCAAAAAGGTAATACCGTCGTCCCCTTTCCTTCTGGTTTGTAAAACGTCATTTTCTTATTGTAAAAGTGCATTGGCTTTTTCCCTACTTGTGACTAGGGTTTTTTATGCCGGTTCACTTTAGTTAAGTAGCATTTTCCATAATAAATCAGCTTTGTCAATTGGTAGTGATTGTGGAAATCCGTGCATGACCTCTCACTTTCATTTCTTCCTCCCCTTTTTTTTGTTTTCAGCAATTTGGCAGGGTGTTGAGTTTGACCCAACAAAAAGTATAATTAAAATTGTGAGGTAAGCAAAGAAGTATTCAATTTTATAATTTATTATTTTATTATTTTAATATCTTCTTTTATTTACAGGACATAAAAATGGTTTATTTTATATACAAGATATGAAAATAGTTGTGTAGCAAGAAATAATGCAGTAAGTAATGTTGATTGCTTACTGCATGCTATCTTGTCTCTCAGCATTTTCATCCTGTATGTATTACATTTCATTTTGTTTAATAATAGTACTTTATGTTATAGTTATGTGCACTATTTGGTTTGGAATCGCTGAAAGAAGATAACACAGAAAAGATTCGTTAAAACCGGCACACGGGGCGCGGTGCGCCCCACAATATTTTTAATACTTTAAAACAGGCGAAGCGCTGGAAGCACAGCCTCGCCACATCCGACGCCGAGCAATCGCGGAAAAACCCGACCGCCACCGTAAGCGCGATCATTCTCCCACCCTTACGATCCGCTGGCGGGAATAATTCCATCCCCAAATTTCGAGTGCTTTCTGGGTATAAAAAGGCGCTCGAAATTATCAAGACACCGATTCCGCAGCTTGCCAGCAGACGCTACCAGCCGACGCAACCAAGATATTCCCGAACCAGTTCCTCAAAAGCGATAACACCAGGAAGTCGAGCGTTCTCCGCTTCCACCGAGCGTTCTCGGTAAATCGCCTCCTTGACTAAAACCTGTCCAGTGCCAACTGTGTGGGGTAGAACGTTCTCTGCCTCCACCGAGAATTCTCGGTCGTTTGCCACTTACAGGATCCTAGCCTATTACGGGACACGCGGTAGAGTGTTCTCTGCCTCCGTCGAGGTTTCTCGACTCCCGCACCAACACCGATCACCCGTGCCTTTTCACTGAGACCTCGACCAGAGCGCAGCGGAGTGTTCTCCGCTTCCGCCGAGCTTTTCTCGGCCCGATTGTCTCCTCCCATTGCAATCCGCAATCCTGTATCTTTCGCGCGCCGACATCCGCGTATCGATACCGCATCGCGAACCCGGTGTACGCACACGCCATTTTTACGGCGGTAACAATACCGAAACGCACGGGCTTTTAAACCTACGGCCATTTATACGCGATACCGCGTCACGCCAAATCACGCGCCCACCGCGTGATCACGCCGCGACCATCGACGTACCGCGCTACCGCGCGCAACACGCGACACTACAGCGCGACTCACGCGTACTCTACACGCGCTCTGTACATATTGTAAATAACGTCTAATTGTCCACCACGTATTGTAATATTAATTGGTTGTAATAAATTACCGTTTTTTCCCACTAAACCTCGCGTTGTTCACTCCGACCCAACAAACCCCGAAATCCGACGAGCTAGCCCGAGCGTTCGTAAACGGGTCGTGTTTTAATGGCAACGTACATTTTTTAATACTGGCGTGTGCTCTCTGGGCCGCCTAGCCTTCTGGCGTGTGCTCTCCGGGTCACCTAATCTACTGGCGGGTGCTCTCCGGGCCGCTTAGTCTTCTGGCGTGTGCTCTCTGGGCCGCCTAACCTACTGGCGTGTACTCTCCGGGCCGCCTAGTTACCACCGGCCTGCCTTGCAGAGAATGCAGGGGGACAGAAGAATTCCGTTCCAACAGTCTGAACGAGTCACTGTCCCTGAAGAAACCGCCCGATCCTTGGACCAGGGGACAACACGTCTTCCGTGGAGGATTATCCGGATAGCTGAGCCACCTACTCCGTATCGGTCTCGAGACCCGAGGAAACTTCTTACTAGGACAGCGAGTACGCAAACCTCTTCACCACCCGAGGTATTGCAAGGTTCTACGCAAACCTCGCCAAGAGTGGAAGTCACGCCAGAAACTGTTGGGGTTTCAACACAGACCTCACCGAGTCTACTGGTGTATTAGCATTCCGCCATCCCAAAGGAAATATTGTCCGAGACACCCAAGAGCAAGCCTCGAACACCCGGCAAGCGGAGAAAAACGCGTAAGGCAAAACTTGAAGAACTCTTTGGCCTCTCTCCGCCAAAGAAATAAGCCGCCCATCACAGGGCGTGCACAACCGCCCTTTTCAGGGTGTTCAAAATATCAAACGAGAAACACCTCTGGTTGTCATACCATTAATAAAATAAATTTACATATCCTGTCATAACCAACGACCCAACACTTTGCAATAGAATCTTTCATTCATATTGGGTTACGAACTATTGTAAATTAATTTCATTATAATAAAAGATTCAATTTTATAAAAGATGTATTTACATCCGTGTACTTGCCATTTAAAATATTATAAATGACAAATACACATTGCTAAACGACAGAATATGCAAAAAAAAAATTATCTATCTCTCTTCTTTAACCAAAAGTACATAAATTTTCTTACATAAACTATAGTTTTTCGATAATTTGCATATAAAAAAGTAAAAAAATATTTAAAAATTAATTAAAAAGATGTAACAATGCACACCCATAAATGCATCGTTCTTACTAGACCGTACATCCGAGGTACATTAATAAAGAGTGGGAGATTTTTAATTTAATAGACAACAATTCTCTTAAAACTAAATTATAAACACTAAATTATAAGCTCTTATGTCCCGACTTATATGTATAATTGCGAAGTAATTATTAATTAAAGAATTTATAAATCCGGCCAATCAGCCGAGCTAACGCGCTAGCCGTGGCGCGGCTCGCGCGACAACAGGGGCGTAGTCACGCCGCCGCACACGAACACACGCGCACTATGGGTGAATCGAAGGTGGGAATGCCCGATAGTTTAAGTGTCGACTGCAAAATTTCGTTGACGGTACGCCCGTGTGCTACACGCATAATTTAACTTCTTATCCGAAGATATCAATACATAATTCATACTATGACTTAACTATTAATAAGAACTATTAATAAGAATAACAATTACAAATACTTGAAGCAAAACATAAAATTTGAAAAAAAAAAGATATTGATGAAAAGATATTGAAGTTTGTTTTTAATATTTAAAGTACAAACATTTAAAAACACAAAAATTTTGAGCTTCTATGTTTCTCAGAATGCCTAATCCAAAAAGATACACTATGATAATTTAAAAGTATTTAAATAAATAAAAAATGCCAGAAAACTACAATTTTATAAACGAATTGCCTGCCAGGCAATAAAAAAGCTCAAAATTATCAATGTTTAGTCTTTTTTGTTTTTAACCAATGACATGTGTCTTCTTTATCTTATTTTACTTTGTATAGGCAATTTTTGGCGATCGTTTGGTACAAGTACCAAGGTTGATGTTGGCAGGAGCGGAGTAGTTAGCTCTGGTATATGTACCATTACCATGTACGACTACTAACGCTAAACTGGTTCTTTTCTGCGCGCGACTTTTAAACAGTTCAAAGATATTGGTTACATTCAGCAAAGTAAACGGCTCAATAAGTGTTTATTAATTCTCTTCATTGTTCTCTTGGATTTATCCAAAGTCTAAAAAAATATTTCAGTCATTACTGAATACTCATTGAGCTACTTTTTTTGCTGAATACAACCAATTTGTTGTTACACACATGACGCAGTAGCCAATCAACGTGTCAGGTTACGGTCGACTTGCTATAAACGAAGCATCATTTTATTGTCAATTCGTAAAACTCTTTGCTTCGTCAATCAAACGCTTCGAAGTATTTGTGGTGTCAAGTTGATCGCAGCCTCGGTTGAAGACTAAGAGCAAAGATAAAGAAACATGAGTCTCAAAACGTGTTCATTAATATTATAAAATGAAATATATAATGACGATGAAGATGAAGAAATATTGGTAGTGAAAATGTATAGACATTTCTTTCATGTAAATAATGCAAGAAAAAAACAATGTGTGTATTATTTATAAAAGAAAGACAACATCATACTCATCCTGGATTATATTCTGAAATGTGGATAGATTTTTATACAGAAAACGACTTTTTTCTGACATTCAGGATGAAACGTGTAACGTTTCAACAGTTATTACAATTAGTAACGCGACAACATGAAATGCAAAAGGTAATAACCCAGACAGCACAAAAATCGAAAAGACATAAAGGTGTCATCATAAAAGTATTTTAAAGCTTTTAAAAATTCTTTTGTGCTATTTGTGAATTAAATTTCCCATAATAATTATATTCCTTGGAAAATTATTGAATTCCAGTAATCACCAATTAACAGTACATTGATGGAATGTTAATGTTATAGTTGATATTTATTGGAATGTGACAAATAACTATTTTGATAATACCTTTGATCAATGCTTGATGTCATTTATATGGCAAATATCCAAATAGCAGATTTTCAAGTGTTTAAGATTGTGAAACCGCTCGCATTTTGACAATCGTCGTGCATTTGTATTACATTTTTCGTATTATTATCGTTACAGAGGGGATCTTTACATTGGTATACTCTCTAGAAATGCCTAAGGTTGAGAAACAATTATTAGTAAAAACATCTTTTTACCAATGTAAAGGGGACCTTCGCTATAAACATTTAACGGTATGGATTAATTGCTCCAATACAGATGCCGAAAACTTACAACGCGCGTCAGGTACGGCGCCCAGTGCTAATGACATCACCAGCAGCCAATGAGGCTTGGCGCTGTTGGATGATCGTCATCGTCAGACGCTGTCGACAAATTATTGGGTCGGAGCGAATTTGAACGCGAAAACGACAACTATAAAAGAAGCACGCAACGGCGATTACCAAGCTTTTCGTTTTGTCAAGTTCGCTTACACTCGTCTCGCTAACCGCTCAGTTTACCGTTTTAGTTTTTTCGCTCAGTTTTCCGCTCGCGCTTGTTCGCTACATGCAACTCTCGCATCCGCTGATACGCGACTTACTGTTCGCTTGTGCAACGTTTTTTTTTTTTTTAAGAACAATACGTTTTTCTTTTTGTATATATATTCTGACTTTATTGCTTTTTTTATGTAATAAGCTATTGTGCTTTGTTCTTATTAAAACAATTGTGACATTTCATTTCAAAGAGACCCAGAACTCCTGCATCCTCTCAACCTAGTCGCGTCGCGTACATCAAGGGACGTTTTAACATCATAAGAACATTTCTTGAAAATTTGTGCTTTCTAAATATTAATTGCTCCAATTATATTTTAAATATTTGATTGTATAATTAGAAATATTGTATTAATAACACACAACAATTTGTTTTGAATCCAGTATTTAATCACTCCAGGAAAATTTGCAACATTTCTGTATTTCTCTTATATCTATATTAATTTCAATTCCGTAATAAATATTAAATTATTAATATATTTTTAATATAATTTGAATATAATTCTAGGTATATACTGGAGGATATGAACCTGTGCAGCTTCAAAAAGCGTAATAAATTGTCTTCTACTATTTGGCACATCAAATATCCAAGGCACAAATAGGAGACAAATTTCAATGGATTGTGTCACATCTTCCTCTACTTGACCTATGTAACATTAAAATAATATTAGAAAATAATGTTAACAAAGTTAATACTACACAATATAGTCTTATAGTATTATTAATGGAATAATAGTATATACGATTATTAGTGATATACCATCTTAAAATAATTACTTACTTGTGTTTTTATTCATAAATACTTTATGTGATAGCTCATCATTTAAGATTGTTAAAGTACCTGCTAAAATATATATTTAATTGACATTTAATTGACAAGTGTTCGAAGCCGAACGAAAAACTCCGCCAAGCCTTCCTCACACTGCGTTGCACACTGCCTGTGTTACATTGCATGTATAGCACAGGTAATGCAATGCAGTGTGCGCTCTATCACACGTAACACGTATCGTTACTCATAACTTACATCAATTAAAGGATTATGTCCTCAGTCGCTTATACCTTTTCGCACGAGTGTGCTCGCACTGAGACGCGTAACGCAAATTCGACGGCGTCTCTCGCCAATAACAAAATTAAAACCCTGTGACCGTCCGCTTTTGTTGTTAACATCTTCGGGATCTTTCTGAGATGTTCCATTTCTGACATCATTTCCGACAAAGAGAAATGACGATCGGAAAGAACGTTCCAGAAAGACGCCCTATAAAAGCGACCCTACTGAAAAAATTCATTTGTGGTCACAATTGAGAATTTAACTGAGAACTCTGATAAGATCTTAGACGGGATTACTGCAAAATTACACATATAAATTCTCAATTAATATTTGTATAATTTTTAAAATTTTTAAGATTTTTTTGCAAATAGATTTGAAGAAATAAAGAAGCTACAAAGAATATAAGCTAGTAGTATATAATTTATTAGCTGAAATAAAATACTTTTACATTTATAGTATCTTATAGTATATTCTTAAAATAATACTTATATGTTAATAATATATTTAAGACATTTTTTTGTTAACGTTTAAAAAAAAATCTTAAACATCTTGAATATTACACCGGCACACAAAAAAAAAAGTGGTCTGTACTTTTGACCAAACCCACCTATCTATATGTATTTTGGCTCGCTGAAACCGAATCTGGAGGTCGTTTAGCCCGTCTACCTCTTGGTTTTGAGTAAATCGCAAAAAATAGCGAAAAATCGCATTAGTAAGTGCGACAAAATTAGGAAAAAATTTTTTTGACTTTCAACAAGTAAATTTCTTATGTAGTTTGATGTGCTTAACCCAAATTTGAAGTTTATTGAGCTTTATCATCCATAGTATTGCCAAAAATCGCGAAAAATAGCTCAAATAGTAAAAAAAAAACGATTAAAATCGCAACAAATCGCGTTTATGAGCGTAAAGCAATTCGGAAAAAAATTTTCTGACCTTAATGAGGTATATTTATTATGTATTTTGATGCCCTGAACCCGTTTTTCAACTTTATTGAGCTTTGTTACCCACAGGTTTTAGCGAAAATCGCAAAAAACCGCGTTAACGAGCGTAAAAATCGTTGTTTTCTTATGCTTTTTTCTCTTGTAACGAACTCTTTTATCTTCGAATGATCTATGTAGCGGGTTTCTTTTCCTCTTCACTCCGGTCTGAATCGTTTCCCTTTTTAACGTCCAACAGAAATCTGCCATCATATTAATATCCCACCTTCCTTGGTACCGCTGCTCCATTTCACTTATGTCTTGATGGAATCGTTCTCCTTGTTCTTCGCTGTAGTTTCCGAGATTTTGAGGAAAGTAGTCAAGATGCGAGTGTAGGAAGTGCACTTTTAGACTCATCAAGCCACCTAACTTTTTGAAATTCTTCAACAAATCTTCAACCAAATTTCGGTAATCGGCACTTTTTTGATTTCCCAAAAAATTCTGAGAGACACTTTTGAAACTTAGCCATGCTGCTTTCTCCTTGTCATTCATTTGCTTAATAAAGTTTTCATCTTGAAAAAGCGTACGAATTTGAAGACCATCGAAAATACCTTCTTTCAATTTTGCATCACTTATAGCGGAAAACTTCAGTCCTAAATACCCAAAACAGTTACCATTTTTATCTAGAGCTTTGACATATTGTTTGATCAGTCTGAGTTTGATATGAAGAGGCGGTAGGAAAATTTTGGAGGGATCAATCAATGGTTCGCGTATGATGTTCTTTAATCCTGGAT
The DNA here is from genome assembly GCA_901521435.1 of Crematogaster levior. Lineage (NCBI taxonomy): Eukaryota > Metazoa > Arthropoda > Insecta > Hymenoptera > Formicidae > Crematogaster > Crematogaster levior. The sequence continues at coordinate 38,119 of CABEGB010001435.1, read as the reverse complement.
GAAACTCGGTTCTTATTGGCCAATCTTTCTTAACATAGTGATTTATCCTATCTCTACTATCCCACAAACATAAAAAGCAGGGGTTTTTCGTGAAACCCGATTGTTGACCTAGAATCAGGGTTGCAATTTTTAGATCACCGCAAATCTTCCATTGATGTTCATACGCTTTTTCAAGATGAAAACTTTATTAAGCAAATGAATGACAAGGAGCATGGCTAAGTTTCAAAAGTGTTTCTCAGAATTTTTTGGGAAATCAAAAAAGTGCCGATTACCGAAATTTGGTTGAAGATTTGTTGAAGAATTTCAAAAAGTTAGGTTGCTTGATGAGTCTAAAAGTGCACTTCCTACACTCGCATCTTGACTACTTTCCTCAAAATTTCGGAAACTACAGCGAAGAACAAGGAGAACGATTCCATCAAGACATAAGTGAAATGGAGCAGCGGTACCAAGGAAGGTGGGATATTAATATGATGGCAGATTTCTGTTGGACGTTAAAAAGGGAAACGATTCAGACCGGAGTGAAGAGGAAAAGAAACCCGCTACATAGATCATTCGAAGATAAAAGAGTTCGTTACAAGAGAAAAAAGCATAAGAAAACAACGATTTTTACGCTCGTTAACGCGGTTTTTTGCGATTTTCGCTAAAACCTGTGGGTAACAAAGCTCAACAAAGTTGAAAAACGGGTTCAGGGCATCAAAATACATAATAAATATACCTCATTAAGGTCAGAAAATTTTTTTCCGAATTGCTTTACGCTCATAAACGCGATTTGTTGCGATTTTAATCGTTTTTTTTTACTATTTGAGCTATTTTTCGCGATTTTCGGCAATACTATGGATGATAAAGCTCAATAAACTTCAAATTTGGGTTAAGCACATCAAACTACATAAGAAATTTACTTGTTGAAAGTCAAAAAAATTTTTTCCTAATTTTGTCGCACTTACTAATGCGATTTTTCGCTATTTTTTGCGATTTACTCAAAACCAAGAGGTAGACGGGCTAAACGACCTCCAGATTCGGTTTCAGCGAGCCAAAATACATATAGATAGGTGGGTTTGGTCAAAAGTACAGACCACTTTTTTTTTTTGTGTGCCGGTGTTATTATTCACTACAGTCACTTGCAATCTCGTTTCTTCTCTCATTTGTAATATCTTCTTTTCTTCGTTTATTATATTTCTTTCGAACATCTCTTATTTTTGTAGAAATAATTTTGAAAGAATCACATAAATATTTTATTCGTTTTCCATCGTTAATATTTAATTCAATAAGATAGTCACTATATAAAGCTGTTAGAAGATTTATAGAATAAAAGAATAATATAAAATAAACAATAAAAATATAAATAGTATTATAAAATAAATATTTACCTCAAAAAATCATAAATGAAAAGGTCAAGCCATGTTCAAAAATAGACCCTCAAAAATGTAAATTTTTGCAAATTTAAATGATTATCTAATAATATAACCATGAAAAGTAACTGATATATTATGCAAGGCGCCAGTTCAAAGTGAACATACATAAAGTATATATTATCTAAATTAATTAATAAAATAAATAATATAATAAATTTAATAATATATTACCACGAAAAATGACTGATATGTTATTCAAGGTGCAAATTCAAAATGAACATACATACTTAAGGTGTATATATTATAAGTAAAATTGATTAAAATTTGACTCTAAGTGAAAGTACATAAGTGATATGTTATTCTAGTGCACAAAATATAAAAGTCGTTTATTGAAGTTTGATTTGAAATTTATACAATCTTGGACAATGAAAAATAGTTGTTTTCATAATTCCAGAGTACTAATTTGTTAATGACTCGGAAAAAGAACATGGCGGCCTGCTCTCAAAAAACTTCGATGCGTTTCTCAGTATCCACTTAGGAATAATAATACTTACATTCCGATTTATCCGACACAACTTGCCTCTAACTATTCAATAAGTTAGTAGTACTGTTAAATATCAATCACATATGTCACCCTACCCAGAGAGAGAGAGAGAGAGAGAGAGGGGGGGGGAGGGCGGGAGAGAGAGGGAGAGAGAGAATGCTAATATTTAAATTAATCATTATCAAAACACTGTTATCAAAACACTGGCCGCCATGTTCTTTTTCCGAGTCATTAACAAATTAGTACTCTGGAATTATGAAAACAACTATTTTTCATTGTCCAAGATTGTATAAATTTCAAATCAAACTTCAATAAACGACTTTTATATTTTGTGCACTAGAATAACATATCACTTATGTACTTTCACTTAGAGTCAAATTTTAATCAATTTTACTTATAATATATACACCTTAAGTATGTATGTTCATTTTGAATTTGCACCTTGAATAACATATCAGTCATTTTTCGTGGTAATATATTATTAAATTTATTATATTATTTATTTTATTAATTAATTTAGATAATATATACTTTATGTATGTTCACTTTGAACTGGCGCCTTGCATAATATATCAGTTACTTTTCATGGTTATATTATTAGATAATCATTTAAATTTGCAAAAATTTACATTTTTGAGGGTCTATTTTTGAACATGGCTTGACCTTTTCATTTATGATTTTTTGAGGATATCACCTACTTTTTAGAGTACAGATATATGAATCAATTAGTGCAAAAAAAAACACAAAGTTTAAAAAATGTTATGTTATTTGCAATATGCAATTGCGTATTTTTTTTTTAAATAGCTATATTCTTTGCACCAATAGTTTTGTCTTATTATTTTGTGCATAAAAGTTAGGATAAGATCTACCAAAAACTGAATATTTTACGAAATAACTTTATTATAGTGTTTTGAGAAGCTCTTAACACCAGCTATTAGATTCTAAAATAAAAAATAGAGTGTTCCATTTAAAAATATCGATGTGATCTTGATCTAACTTTAGGGACGCCACCCAATATTAAACGGATGAGAACAGTGAATAAATCCTTCTAAACCCTTTCTAAACCCTTTCGTCTGAAACATTCTCTTCTAAAATACAACTTTTATGAAATATTCGGGTATATCCACACTTTTGTCCCATCCTGTGTATGTATCTAAGCGTGTCGATGACATTATAATATAGATGTGTCTGCTTTTATTGTTATTGTTATTCGAGTTATTGTACTCAATACCTTATTGACAAAATTGTATATATGTATTTCAGAAAACAAAATATGTCATTAGATCAAAAAATTTTTCTGATACTATTGCGTTATTTAAAAAAATACGTTGTTTTTGGATTAAGCTTTCTATATAATGGTATTAAAAGTGTTGTTGATCAAAGTTATCGTTACCCATCAAAAGTTTATTTTGTTATTGCAATGAATAATGTGATTGAAAAATGATATTTGAAATATTTTTTGACCCTGTAATATATTTTGTTTCTTGAAATGCATATGCAATTTCGTCCATTAAATATCTAAGCAAAAATATTAATCTAATATTAAAATCATGTAAAAGATACAAATAACTGAACTGTTAAATAATCTGCATACTATTATTAAAACAAACACACTTTGTAGGCAGAATTGTATTAGTTTTCTTGATTTGAAGAATACTGTCATTAATAATTAAATGATTTTATTATAGCACTTTTTAAATGAAGAAAACTAACACAATAAAGCTCTTACTGCAAAGTGCATTTGTTTCAATTACAATGTGCGGATTAATCGTTTACATGATTTCAATAATAGAATAAATTTTTTGTTACTAAATATCTGTATCTGTGTCGTTAATTATCGGTTTCTTATGGGGTTAATTTACCACTTATTAAAAATTTTCAAAAACTACCGCTTAGGGGTGAAATTCAATATCTCAAAAACGGTACATCGCAAAAGTATGGGACCTATGTCGTTAACATTTCTTTAATTAACATTTCTTATGGGGTTAATTTACGGGTTCTTGTAAGACACTTGTGTGCGAAAATCTCCATATACTTCTTTTTATATACGCTTCTGTTACATTTCTGTATTTTAGTTACAGTATTTCCCTATTATTATTCCGCGTGTAATTTACGTAGTTTATCAATAGAGTCAATTTTTAGTAAAGTCGATGCACGAAATGATTACTAGAACCACTAATGTATCATTAATAGTTTGAATTAGTAAAACTGAAATTACATGTAACGTATGTAACACAATATATCGATTAAGTTATAAAATTTCAATAAATAACATAATTTATTAAAATGCTAATATTCTTTCATCAATATATTCAAATAATTATTTTTACATTATATAGTTGTACGTAGTTATATACTTATACTTATATTATTTTTATCGTTGAAGTGATGACCTAATTTCAAATAGATTTTTATTCCGTTTTAATTTTGACACTGACACAGTCACTCGCTAACTGTCTTTATTTCTCCGAGATGTTTAACCGTTTGTATGTCAAAAATACAATAATATTGAAAATAAAGAATGAGCTCCTCCATCAGCTATTCTTGTGAGCACGCAACCATATATTTTATTCGTCTCTCCGATTTTAACACGATCATTACGTCTGGTGTAAACTACATCTGGTATAAAATATTTTTAAATATATAACTAATACACAAATTAATCGTCTCTGGGATATCTTTTATAAGCAGAGCACTCCAAATTTCTTTAATTGGGCGCCTAAAGCAAGCCCGATTTCAGCGCTATTGCAACTATCATATTTTTGTTTGGGCACGCAATAGATCCAAAAATAATTTTTCTAATTGGACGTCTAGCACAAGCTAGATTAAATTAAATTTCACGTCTAAGGGGTGGTTTTTGAAAATTTTTAATAAATGGTAAATACACCAGAAAGGGTGTGAGAGAGTGAGAGGGGGTGAAAGATGATGAAAAAGTGCGAAATAGAGCGAAAAAGACGAAAAAATTGAGAAGGGGGGGAGGGGAAGGGAGGGGAAAAGGGGAGGGGGGGGAGTGGGTGAGTGGAAGTTGGGAGAGGTGTTAGTGAAAGGTAAGAGAGAAGAGAAGTACATATGAAAAAATAATTTTTCTAATTGGACGTCTAGCACAAGCTAGATTAAATTAAATTTCACGTCTAAGGGGTGGTTTTTGAAAATTTTTAATAAATGGTAAATACACCAGAAAGGGTGTGAGAGAGTGAGAGGGGGTGAAAGATGATGAAAAAGTGCGAAATAGAGCGAAAAAGACGAAAAAATTGAGAAGGGGAGGGGAGAGGGGGGAGGGGAAGAAGGAGGGGAGAAAGGGGAGGGGAGGGGGGAGTGGGTGAGTGGAAGTTGGGGGAGGTGTGAGTGAAAGGTAAGAGAGAAGAGAAGTACATACATGACTCCGGACAGAGAAGAAGAAGAAGAAGAAGACGTTACTGAATTTTTCACGAAAAACGTCACTTTTTGACCGTTTATATGTCCAGAACGGCTTGACCGATTTTTTTCTTTTTTGGCTTAACTTACTCGTGGCGATACCACCTTTCGGAATATGCTACAGGCATTTCAAAATTTTTTATATTTTAATAGTTCTACACCCCCAAAAAGTCGACTTTAAGGGTGCGGGATAAGAGACTTGTAGCGTCTACTTGTAGTTTCTATTTTTGAACATGGCCGGAGACGCTACCGCGTCTCCTGATATTTACACAATGCTAAAGAAAGTTTTCTTGGAGTAAGAACTTTAACTATGCTATCGGGTGACTTGTAAGTTGTTCTATTTTCAGCAAGACATCTATTTTTCAAAATATTTTCTGGCCAGATATACAGTAATACATCATTGAAAAACAAAGAAGGCTTTCGTCGGCTTTTTGTTATCTCCCAAGAAATTAAACCAACTGATATATCTTCTCCCAAATATGTCTTAAAAAATTCAGAATACAACTTTAAAATATATTATAAATGATTTCAAATGTAACGGTACGCCTTGCCTCGCGGGCCGGACTTAGCTCGCCGTGGTCAGGGTCGAAGAAGGCGTGAGACTCTGGTTTGTTTTGCACTGACTTTATTGTACAGATGGTGATGATGTATGTACAGATGAGTGGTCGTGTATGAACAGTGGTTGTGATGTAGTGAGGGTGTATCGCTGGGCGTGTGGTGGGAGGCCCTGTGGCCTGTACAGTGGGGTGAGGGTGAGTGTGTGTGTGTGTGTGTGTGTGCGTGTGTATCCTCCGGGCGAACGGTGCGTATCTTATATCTAGCGGCCGGTGCGGATCTAGTGGTGCAGTACTTATGAGCTAACGGTGCGGTACTTATCATCTAACGGTGCGGTACTTAGTATCTAACGGTGCGGTACTTATCATCTAACGGTGCGGTACTTATTATCTAACGGTGCGGTACTTATTATCTAACGGTGCGGTACTTATCATCTAACGGCGCGGCTATCTACATCGGCGGGCTGTCGGAAGCCCCGGTACGTGGCGCGGTATCCTGGGGCTGCCAGGAGGAAGCCAGGCAATCGGTGGAAGTCGTGCCGGGTGCGCCCGACACGACGGTTGCACTCCGGGTGCGCCCGGATTGAGGCACGGGTGCTCCCGTGTCTCCGTGCGGAGCAGGTATCGGTATAGGACGGAAACCGGCCTGGGTGCGCCCAGGACGGCAGTTGCACTCCGGGTGCGCCCGGATTGAGGCACGGGTGCGCCCGTGTCTCCGTGCGGATAGATCGGGTGCTCCCGATCTGGAGGAATCGTGATCGTAGGTAGTAGGCCAGGTCTAGTCAGGAATAGGATCGGGACAGGACTGGTGGTTCGGTCTACGCTTGACGCGCTTATATACCCACCCGGCGTGGGTAGCCGGGTGGGGAATCACGCGTGCGGGTCATGCCGCGCTAGGCCCGTTAGCGGCGTCGGCCGCGTGATCGCGGCATGCGGTTCGGTCGGAGAAGGGGCTAGTGGCGAGGCAGACGCATCGCCACATCACCCCCCTCCGTTTGGGGTTTCGCCAGAGGTGAAATAACACATACCAGGGTGGTGGCGGAGCTTGGGCTAAAGGTGCGTTTTCCCTGGCGACGTCGGGCTTGCGGCTCACGGCGCGTTTTCCTCGGCGATGTTCGGGCTTGTGTCCAACGGTGCGGCCTTCAAATCCTGGACGTGGATATGTCGGTGCCAGCGTCCGCGTGCGTCCCGTAGATCGACGATGACGGGCGATATAACCTTCCGCACCTCCATCGGGCCACTGTATTTGGGGGCGAGTTTGGCGTTAAACCCTGTGGCCTTCTTCGAGAGTGGGTACTCCCGCTTCCACACCTGGTCGCCTATGCGAGGTCGCCAGTCCCGACGCCGCAGGTTATAATAGCCCTGTTGCCGTTGGAAGGCTCTAGCCATATTCACCCGGACTACCTCGAAGGCTTCCTCGAGTTGGCGTCGGAGTTGGTGGGGTTTGCTCCCGGTGGCCTGGCGTCGATCATCCGGATGCGGCAGGGCGAGTTCTCGGCCGTGGTTCAGGTACGCGGGCGTGTACCCTGTGGCCTCGTGCCGGGCCGTATTGTAGGCCAGCTGGAGGGGGCCCAGCTTGTCGTCCCAGTGCCGATGATTCCTGCCCGTATATTGCGCGATCATTGTTTTAATGGAGCGGTTGGTGCGCTCCACTGGGTTGCAATGCGGGGGGTGCACTGGGGTGGTCCGATGGCGTATGTCGTGCGCCCGGAGGGCTTCGGCCAGCTGGGTCGACTTCAGCTGCGTCCCGTTATCCGAGATGATCCAGTCCGGGCACCCGTGTCGGTAGACCACCTGGGACAGGATCGCTTGGGTGACGGCCGGGGCGGTGGCTCGGTGCAGCGGTTGCAACTCGACCCACTTGGTGAAGCGGTCCTGCATCACCAGGAGCCATGTGTGCCCTCGGGTGGAGCGGGGCAATGGGCCGATCAGGTCCAGGGTGACCTGCTGCCATGGGCCCTTGACCGGAGCCGTGTGTAGGTTTCCTGCGGGTCGGACGTTGGTCGCCTTGTGTGCCAGGCACGACGGGCACTTTCGCACGTATTGCGTGATCTCCCGGAACATACCCGGCCAATAGAACAGGCGTGCCATCCGAGCGATCGTTTTGGCCACCCCGAAGTGTCCTGCGGTGGGGTCGGTGTGGTGCCGCTCCAAGACCTGTGGTCGCTCTTCCTTCGGCACGCTTCCACTGTGTTGTGGGGTCGGCTTCCCGGAAGTCGGTGTCGTGTAGGATGTAGCGGAAGAGGTGGCCGTGCCGGAGCTGGTAGTCCGGGAAATCGGTCGGCCGTTGGGTTACGTCCCTCCGCAGTCGGTGATACCACGGGCACTTGGCGCCGGCTCGGACGACGCAGACCTCCGGTTGGCGGGAGAGGGCGTCCGCCACCTTATTTGAGCTCCCCTTCCGGTAACGGATCTCAAAGTCAAAGCCCTGGAGCTCAAATAGCCAGCGGCCCAGGCGGCCGGTCGGCTCTTCTAGCCGTTGGAGCCATTTCAGTGACTGATGATCGGTCACCACCGTGAACGCGTAGCCCTCCAGGTAGCCCCGCATCTTACGGATCCCCCATACGACCGCAAGGCACTCCAGTTCGGTGGCGCTGTAGTTCTTCTCGGCCCCGTTGAGGGTTCGGCTGGCGTAGGCGACGACGCGTTCTCCGTCCTCTCCATGCTGGGTAAGCACGGCTCCAAGTCCTTCCCGGCTGGCGTCGGTCTGCAGGACGAATTTTCTGGAGAAGTCCGGACAGGCTAGCACCGGGGCCGTGGTGAGGGCGTCTTTCAGTGCCTGGAATGCGTCTTCCTCGGTGTTCCCCCAGGTCCAGCGGACCCCCTTTCGGGTCAGTCGGGTGAGCGGCGCGGCAAGCGTGGAGAAATTGGCCACAAAGCGGCGGTACCACGACGCCATTCCTAAGAACTGTCGCACCTGGCGGATCGTCGTGGGCCTGGGCCAGCCGGTCACCGCGCTGACTTTTCCGGGATCGGCCCGAATCCCTTGGCCATCCACCACGTGGCCCAGGTAGCGAAGTTGGCGGCACCCGAATTGGCACTTTTCCGGATTTAGCCGTAAGCGGGCGTCCCGTAGCCGGTGGAACACTTCGGCCAGGTGTTGGATGTGTTCGTCCAGGGTGCGGCTTACGACGATGATGTCGTCTAAGTATACTAGGACGTGCGGTTCCAGATCGGGCCCCAGGATGGTATCGAGCAGGCGCTGGAACGTGGCCGGGGCGGAATGCAGCCCGAAGGGCATCACTCGGAACTGCATGAGTCCCTTCCCGGGTACGGTAAACGCGGTGACCGGGCGACTTTCTGGTGTCAGCGGGATCTGCCAGTACCCGTTTTTTAGGTCGAGGGTGCTGAGGTACCGTGCCCCTCGCAGCTTGTCCAGTGTTGCGGAGACCTGGGGTAACGGGTAGGCGTCTTTCTCGGTCACCGCGTTGACCCGGCGGAAGTCAATGCAGAACCGGTGGGTCCCGTCCTTCTTCTTCACCACTACGATGGGTGAACTCCAGGGCCCTTGGGAGGGTTCGATGACTCCCTCCTTTTCCATCCGTGCGACCTCCTGGTTAATGATGGCCTGCATGGCCGGGTTCCGCGGCCGATATCGCTGCTTAATGGGCAGTTGTCGGGCCTTGACCCGGATGTGGTGCTGAACCCGGTGGGTGGGTCCCGTGATCTCCTTGAAGCGGGCCAACTCGTGGTCGATGAAGGCGCGGAACCGTAGGTCTTCGTCGGCGGTTTGCGGACCCAATCTACCGGCGTGGGTAGTTTCGCAGGCGGAGCGTCCGGCGTCGAGAACCCGGGGGGGAGCTGGCAAGGTGATCCCGAGGCGGGCCCACAGGTCCACTCCTATTAATACGGCGCTGTTGGCCGAGGGAAGGACCAGGAATTCGTGTTGGTACATGCGGTGGCCCATCGTTATCGGTAGTGTCATGGCACCTGGTATGTCGGCGGAGCCCCCGTTGGCCAGGCTGATCGTGTTGGTCCCCGGGTGGAGCGTATATCCCAGGCTCTTGGCATATTCGGCCGTGCCCCCGTCGATGAATGACACCTCGGACCCGGAGTCCAGTAGTGCCGCGAATTCTCGTTGGGCTATCCGGATGGGGATATGTGGCCGCGGCTGGTACGTTATCACGACGGGATTGGGGACCGGGTGGCGGCGGCTTCTCCCCCGGTCCTCCTGTCGTTTCCCGGCGCCGGATGGCAGTCCCGGGTCAGTACCCCATCTTTCCCGCAGCGGGAGCAGAATTTCTGGGGCGGGCGCTGACAGTGTTGTCGCGTGTGCCCTCGCTGCTTGCAGCGCCAGCAGCATTCCGCGCGGTTGTAGGCGGCCGCGATGGTGGGTGCCGGTTTCTCGGGTTTCCGTTCCCGGCGTTGCTGCAGGATGGCCTCGTACTCGGCCGCTCGGCTTTCCAGGTTCCCGACATCGGTGACGTCCTCCCGTCGTATGTACAGTTTGTAGTCGGGGCTCATGTTCTCATAGAGCTGCTCCAGCCGGTCCTCGGGTAAGAATCCGCCGGCCCGCCGCATGCTGGTCAGCACGGCGGTGGCATACTTGTGGAACGGCTCGTCCGCCTTTTGTACTCGGCCCTGGATCTCCCGCTTCTGCTGGGCGCGGTATCGGGGAGGCAGGTACTGCCGACGGAAGTCTTGCTCGAAGTGTTTCCAGGAGTCCCATAGCTCTCGGCGATTCCGATACCACAGCAGAGGTCCCCGCGCAGGAGTTCGGGCAGCCCGAGTAGTAGCTGCTTGTCGGAGTAGCCGTAGCTGAGGCGCAGCTCCTCTACTCTCTCCAAAAATGCCCAGGGATCCCGGCCATCAAAATGGCACCCCCATTTGCGGATCTGATTCATGATCTTGGCCGGGTCTGGCGGGGTTGGTTCCTCGGTCGGCCGTATCTCGGGATCCGTTTCCCGGCTGGGTCCGGGCTCGGTCTTTCGTGTCGCCATGGGCTCGTATCCGGGGTTGTCTTCCACAAAGGTGCGCAGGCGCCGGCGCAGGTCGTCGATCGGGCCGGTCGGGTCGATGTCTAGGCGGTCGAGTTCGGCGGAAATCGTGGCTTTGTTCAGGCGGTATATCCAACTCGTCATGGGAGAGGGAAATTGTCAGTGACAAACCAGTGTCTCACGGAGCAGGTCCCTGTTCGGGCGCCATGTAACGGTACGCCTTGCCTCGCGGGCCGGACTTAGCTCGCCGTGGTCAGGGTCGAAGAAGGCGTGAGACTCTGGTTTGTTTTGCACTGACTTTATTGTACAGATGGTGATGATGTATGTACAGATGAGTGGTCGTGTATGAACAGTGGTTGTGATGTAGTGAGGGTGTATCGCTGGGCGTGTGGTGGGAGGCCCTGTGGCCTGTACAGTGGGGTGAGGGTGAGTGTGTGTGTGTGTGTGTGTGTGTGCGTGTGTATCCTCCGGGCGAACGGTGCGTATCTTATATCTAGCGGCCGGTGCGGATCTAGTGGTGCAGTACTTATGAGCTAACGGTGCGGTACTTATCATCTAACGGTGCGGTACTTAGTATCTAACGGTGCGGTACTTATCATCTAACGGTGCGGTACTTATTATCTAACGGTGCGGTACTTATTATCTAACGGTGCGGTACTTATCATCTAACGGCGCGGCTATCTACATCGGCGGGCTGTCGGAAGCCCCGGTACGTGGCGCGGTATCCTGGGGCTGCCAGGAGGAAGCCAGGCAATCGGTGGAAGTCGTGCCGGGTGCGCCCGACACGACGGTTGCACTCCGGGTGCGCCCGGATTGAGGCACGGGTGCGCCCGTGTCTCCGTGCGGATAGATCGGGTGCTCCCGATCTGGAGGAATCGTGATCGTAGGTAGTAGGCCAGGTCTAGTCAGGAATAGGATCGGGACAGGACTGGTGGTTCGGTCTACGCTTGACGCGCTTATATACCCACCCGGCGTGGGTAGCCGGGTGGGGAATCACGCGTGCGGGTCATGCCGCGCTAGGCCCGTTAGCGGCGTCGGCCGCGTGATCGCGGCATGCGGTTCGGTCGGAGAAGGGGCTAGTGGCGAGGCAGGCGCATCGCCACACAAATTTATAAAGAAAAAAAGTTACTCACTTTTTTATTTGACTTTATCGTAACGTTTGTAAATGTTATAAGAATCTTCATATTCTAATGTTCTTTGTATTCGTGTTTGTTTCAGCTGTTTAGAATTCACTTTTTCCGAAACTGCGAAAGTGAAAAACATTTTAAACATATTTATTATCATTAAATAAAATAAATAATTTTTTTTCGAATCTTTTTTAAGTAAAAATAAAAGTTAATAGTGATTAAGTAAAAGTCTGCTTAAAAAATTTTAATTTTGCGTATTTTGTTTTTTAACAGAATAAATACAATACTTAAAAATAAATGCGACATAATATCATAATAATTAATTAGCTATATAAATGCAAAATTAATTACCAATTTGCTCTTCATTTGATGCGTATGATATATCCTGATTATTTTCAATAATATTTTCTTCTAAATGCTGATTATCACTGTCTTCTTCAAATAAGCGTCTTTTTACATTTTTATGAACTCTATTTTTTAAACGTTTATCAGATTCTTCATCAGAAACAGTGAAAGTATTTTTATTTTGTTCTGTGTATATTACATATCGAATAGATTAGTGAATTAAACTCAATAAAAACTCAATAATTTGAATTTAAAAATTTCACACAAAATAACTAATTTGTAATTAAAATTTCACTTTACCATCTGTACTATCGTTAGAAGAGTCGACGGATGACATTCTATTTGAATTAAGTAATTTTTTTGTTATACGTTTTTTATTTTTTTATTTATGGGAGGTACGTAGATCTACAGAACTGTCAGAGACATCATTTTCGAAATTATTTTGTCGATTTTGGTCAAGGTTGATATCAGATTCATCTGTAAAAGAATTATTTTGTATTTAATTATATTGTACAAAATTTGTATTTATAATATGTTGATAGTCGAATTTAATAATTATTAATTTATCTACTTCTTTATGTTACAAGAAAGCTAAATGAATCTTTGATATAGTAAAACTTAATTGACTCAATAATTTATAAATTGAATTAAAGAATTCAAGTGTGCAACTATTCTATCTTCAACTATTAAATAAAATTATGCGATCGAAAGTAATCATAATATTCATTTAAAATATTATCTTACAAATACAAATTTTATTATTAACGCATTAAATACTTATATTATTCAAATAATTTCTTCAAAAATATTTTTTATGAAAGTAATTGTTCGTGGGGATGGGCGATTGCAGTAACGAAAAGAGACACCGGGATTTAGTTCAAAGCAAAATATATATTTATATGAAAAATAGTTGGATGCACGAATCACTCAACTAACTAAGAAAAAACAATACGTATACGGTGGAGAGTTAAAGAAAGGTACACGTGGCACGGAGCTTGCGACACAAGAGAGAGCGGAAGGCGAGGAGAGGTCGCTAGAGAGAACGGCGTCCCCAAGCGCCATCTAAGTCCGGGAATCGTTAGGCCCAACACTTCCCCTCGATGAGCGGACTTCCTTAAGACCTAAGTCCGTGATCATCTGTCGCAGCCTCGGACCTGTCAAAGCCTTTGTAAGGACATCTGCAAGCATACTATTAGAACTCAAGTATTTTACATTAACCAATTCTTCTTGGATGGCCTTTCGCATGAAATGGAATCGAAGATCAATATGTTTGCTTCGATTGTGGAGAACGGGATTTTCAGCCAACTTAAGAGCACCCATGTTGTCGTTATATATAGTGGTGTCGACCAGGTCGCTCATCTCGAGTTCTTCGAACAATCTCCTGAAGTAGAGGTTTTCCTTGACAGCCTCAGTCATAGCCATGAACTCGGCCTCTGCAGAGGGCTGAGGGCTACAGTTCTCTGTTTTTTGGACTCCCAGCTGATTAGCCCGCCACTGAAGCGAAAAACGAATCCAGTAAAAGATCTTCTGTCTTCCTTGTTGTTGCCCCAGTCGGCATCGACGTATCCTTCCAGTTTCTCATTTGATGCCCGATAGATTATTCCAAGATGCTGCGTTCCTTTCAAGTATCTGAGCACCCTTTTTGCGGCCGCCCAGTGACTTAGATCAAAACAGTTGTTGAACTGACCCAAGTAGTTTACTGTTACAAAGCTAATGTCAGGTCTGGTACCCATGGCAAGGTAATTTAGACCACCTATCAATTCTCTGAATGGCAGTTTGGCCTCTTCTTCTGATTGCTCTCGTTCAGGTTTGTGCAAGGCCACGCCAGCGACAAGAGGCGAGGATACGGGTTTCGCATCCGTCATTCCAAATCTTTCAAGAAGTTCCAAGATATAACGTCTTTGATCAATGGAAATTTCACCTTGACGCCTGTTGAATTCCATGCCAAGACAGAAGTTGACTTCACCTAAGTCCCTGACTTGAAACTTTCCAGACAATACTTTTGTAAACTTGTCTATTAGTCTCCTGCAAGGTGACGAGATTAAAATGTCGTCGACGTAAGTTAGAATTAGCGAAGGTATCTTCCCCCTTTTTATTTGATACAAGCAAGGGTCACATTTCGATTGAACCGCTCCCATTTCTATTAAAACTTGATTCAACTTAGAGTGCCAGGCTCTACCTGCCTGTCGAAGACCGTACAGCGCTTTGTTAAGACGACACACTTTGTTACCTTCTTTTATTCGATGTAACATTAAGTCCGCCTGGTTGCGAATGCTGTCTTCGTATCGGCCGTCCTTGACTAGAAAATCAAGCGCTTCTTCTATGCCCTTCGCTGGTCGAATATGAATAGTTTCTCCCAATTCACCATTTAAATAAGCAGTGGCTACATCCAACTGATTTACCGTGCACTTATATCTGGCGGCGAGTGAAATCAGCAGTCTAACTGTGCTGAGTCGAGCAACAGGGGCAAAAGTTTGTGAATAATGAACTCCGGGACGTTGTGAGAAACCCTGCGCAACCAGTCGCGCTTTTCTTCTTTGAAGACTGCCGTCAGCACCGAATTTGTTTCTCAGGACCATCCTACTTCCGATGACGTCCATCTCATCAGTGCGATCGACTAGACTCCACGTGTCGTTTTTTATTATGGACGCCATCTCGCTAGCCATGGCATCCAGCCATTCTTCGGAGTCTGTGCCTCTCAGGGCTTTGTCCATTGGAATTTCCGCCAAAAAGACTTCTTCAACGTGTGCATTATCTGCTTCTTCTACTGGAACCATGTTGTACGTCTTCTTAGGTCGCCCGGGTTTTCCGGTGCGTTCTATCCTGGGTGCACCGCGTCCTCTTCTGACGGTACCTTGGGGAGGTTCGTCTGGTTCGACTTCCCCTTGCTCCGGCAATTCCTGTAGTTTTTCTTCGACGTCGCTGGGATCATCATTGCCCCCATTGTGTTCTTCGTCCGAATCTGTTTCGTGAAATTCAATGAGTGTTTTTTCCTGGCTTGTTTGCTCCGGAACCTTTAGGGGAGGCAATTTTTCTTCCAAGAACTTGATGTCTCGAACCACTCGGACGCTTCGATCATCGGTAAACCAGATTCGATACGCCTTGGATGTATCGGAGTACCCAATGAAAGTTCCTTCTTTCGCCCTTGAATCGAGCTTCCCAGTGTTAGGCCTAGTATTTAAACAGAGGACCTTACAACCGAATTCTCAAAGATGACTTACATCTGGTTTATTATTATGCCAGATCTCGTATGGGGTCTTGCCGTCGAGGAATGAGGTGGGACATCTGTTCCTCAAGTAATTAGCGGTATTAACCGCCTTTGCCCACATACAGTTCGGTAGGTTCGCTTGGATCAGCAAACACCTTGCAACGCTCATGTGGGTTCGATTCTTCCTTTCCGATACCCCGTTTTGCTGAGGATGGTACGGCACCGTCAATCTTCTCACGATGCCAGCCTTCTTTAGGTAATCGTCGAATCCTCTATTGATATACTCAGTACCGTTGTCAGATTGAAGGAATTTAATCTTCTTTCCCTTTTGGTTCTCGAAAAATGCCTTAACATCTTTGAATGCCTCGAACACCTCATCCTTCGTTCTCAGGAATCTAACCTCGCACCATCGGGATGCGTCGTCGATGAAGGTAGCGAAGTATTTCGCCTTTCCCAACGATTCGCAACGCATTGGTCCGCATACGTCGGTATGCACTATGTCGAGTAGATCACTTCTTCTCTTGGATTTCTTAGGTGTAGGTGACGCGGTCATCTTGCCTTTCAAACAGGTCTCGCACTGAATGTTGTCGTGGACTTCAGGTAAGTCGATTCCTCGAATTCGATCATTCTTCCATGATGCATACAAATCCTTGTAGTTTAAATGGCCAAGTCTTCTATGCCACACCTCGGCGGTCGATCTGTGAGTTTGTTCCAATTTTGGTTCTGCGGTTCGTTCTCCGACGGTTAGATTCTGCGTGGATTCGATTTTCTCGCGTACGAAGTACAAATCGCCGATTCTGTCAGCGACCATCTTTACGCTTCCATTGCTGTCTATGACTTCTGCTGCGCCTTTGCTAAAAATAATCTTGAAACCACGATCGGTTATCTTTGCTACCGACATTAAATTAGATCTTAAATCTGGAACGTGCAAAGTATTAGTCAGGGCTAAATTCTTAGTGTCGCCGTACACATCAGCAATTATTCCTGCTGTCCCTTTCGCGGTAATATCGGTGTTGGAACTATTTGCCAGACTCACCTTGCCTCCACCGAATTCAGTGGCAGTAGTAAATACCTTCATGCTATTCGCCAAATGCGAGGTGGCGCCGCTGTCAAGACACCAGCTTCTTCTATATTTATCAGGTTCAGCTTTGAATGTAGAGTCGGCGGAGAAACTTATATCTTCTGCCTTTTTAGCAGCATCCTTCTTCTTTTTGTCGCATTCTACTGCCTTATGACCCACTTCGTGACATTTGTGGCACCGAAACTTGAATTCGCTCTTGTCGCTATTACTCGCTTCATTCGACTTCTTACGTACGTCTTTGGATCTCGCCGATGGCCGCTTCTTTCGAAGATTCTTCGTGCTGAACATAGCATTCTGTAGTGCGCTTCCATTATCGTTCCCTCGAGCTTCGAATTCTTCCAGGATCTTTACTCTTAGAGTTTCAGGAGACGGTAACTCGTCTCTGGATTCAATGGCGCACCTGAAATTCTCGAATTTAGACGGCATACTGTAAAGCAACATTATCGACAGTAAATCTTTATTGATCTCTATTTCCATCTGTTCGAGTCTGTCAACAGTGTCGAAAAAATTGTTGACGTGTTCTCTAACATCCGCGCCGTCTTCCATGCGTAGTAGCATGAGTTGTTTTAATAACGTCGCTTTTCGCGCAGGACCCTTGGATTGATATATGCTTTCTAACTTAAGCCATACATCGCGAGACGTTTCACATCCTTTGATTAATTTTAACTCGGAAGGACTAATCGAAAGGATAATGTCGGACTTAGCTTTACTGTCGCCTTTCTTCCAACTTTCCAAAGTTGCTGACGTGGTCGTCTCTCTGGTTACTTCCGGCTTCTGTAATTCGCCCTTGACGTATCCCCATGCATCGTTTTTGGTCAACAATGCCTGCATCTGCAGCTTCCACGTGTCGTAATTTTCACGAGTCAATGCTTCGATTCTCACTGCGGAATTCATTTCTGACGATCCAGTATTAGTCCGTAGAAACACGCAATAAAGGAAACAAGGATACACGTTGCAGTTACTCGTTCGACACGTGTGCGTGGCGGTTACTACACTTCTATGTCTGGGCCCATAACCTGTTCGTGGGGATGGGCGATTGCAGTAACGAAAAGAGACACCGGGATTTAGTTCAAAGCAAAATATATATTTATATGAAAAATAGTTGGATGCACGAATCACTCAACTAACTAAGAAAAAACAATACGTATACGGTGGAGAGTTAAAGAAAGGTACACGTGGCACGGAGCTTGCGACACAAGAGAGAGCGGAAGGCGAGGAGAGGTCGCTAGAGAGAACGGCGTCCCCAAGCGCCATCTAAGTCCGGGAATCGTTAGGCCCAACAGTAATAAATTTTACCAATTACCTGTATGTTCTACATCATTAGGAATAATAGATTTATTCGTGAAACTTGCTACCATTTTGTCATTAATTCTCTGTCTTTGATTAAGAAAACTGCTTTTGTTGTGCGCTTCCTTTTGTTGTGCCAAAGTATTTTTTGAAATTTTTTTATTCTAAATAAACGTTTTAATAAATTAAAAATGTTGTGTAATGTTTCTTATATTGATAAAAAAAAAATATTCACTTACTGATACATAAATTTAATAGTTTATTTTTAACAGGCTAATGGACTACTCTTATGACTATAATTGCGTTTTCCTCTATAATTAAAACTTTTAATGTAAGAAAATCTAGCCAATAATTTAAAAAATTTTTTTATTAATCTTAGATATTTGTTTAACAAGTTTTGTTCAAAACAAAAGAGTTTAAATATTCAAAACAAAAGAGTTTCCAATCCAATTGAGTTTCGAAATCCATTTTTTTCTCTTTTTAATAAAGACTTTAATCTGAAAATACTTTCTTTATCAATAATTGTATTTATAGAGAATAATTGAAATCAAAACTTTAACGTTATTTGTTAAAAATCATTTTTTAAACTATATTTTATAATAATTTTATTTTTATTGCATATAATGTTTATTTATTTATATATATAACTTACTTTTTTCTTTGGAGTTTGATTTACTACTTCAAAAGAAGACTTAACTGCTTCATAGTCAGAACTTGTAATGTTAGCTTGCTGTGCACAATAACGTAATCGTTCAGAAGCCATTTTTTGTTCAAAAATAACTTCATTTTCTGAAAATTATCAATTATTTCATGTATTTTAGTTATATTGATCTATTACAAATTAATTTAATTTAATTATCAAATGTCTAATAGACATTTTTTTTACTTGAATTTCTTACTGGAAAATTATAATATATGTTATAAATAGAAGTTTTATGTGTAAATATAATATTATGCTTATTTTAACTATTCAATTTTCTTACCAGTTAAAAATCCAATTTGTGTCCTGAAATATCCGTTATGCTCATGATCCTCATTGCAATTGTTTGGACACAGCCATTTCACAAAATAAATTTTATTTCTTTCAAAATCCGTTTCATGTGTTGGATTAAAAGTTATCAAATTTTTTCGCTGTCCTTGACTTTTACAAATCTTATAGGAACGCAAAAATTTTCATTTTTTTTGTCCAAAAATCTCACACAAGCAAATTTAATTCTTTTACTCATTTTTCTCGATTGCTTCACTAGAAGAATATTTGTATTAATAAAAATCAGAAAAATAATACTCAAATTAATAATAGATAAAAGACATATAAAAATAATTGAATTCATTAGATAGGAAATTATCATGACACTTTAAAATAATATACATGATATAATGGCATACTTCTAAATAAATTCATATATTATAAAGAAAATGTACCGGTAGTAAATAAGTAAATACTTGACAAATAGTTCGATGCTGCTTATAATAGCAGGCCTCGATTTTAAGTGTACAAACGTAACCCACTGTCGCTATGCGAGCGTTAACATTAAATAAATACGCACGATAAATAAGCACTTTCTCACTAACGTTGCGTTGTAACTCTTTGTTTGTGATTGCTCATGATAGCTACACAATACGCATTCGCGAAATGTCTCGAATCTTCCAACTATCCAACATCCAATACTATAATGATTAATACTTGGCTTTGACGTCGCGACGCTACGCGTCGCTTGATATGATTGGTTCTAGAAATAAGAACCAATCAAATTAATCCGCTCTCTGAACATGAACGGCGTAGTATTAGATCCATTGTCTGTCAATTGTTTTACGGAAGATTGAGAAACGTTTCGCATATGTATCAAGAGACACGGTAGTGTCTTGTGCTAAGTCCGCGCAAGCACAAGACACTACCGTGTCTTATTACGCGAGTCGGTCAGTTGAGAGCACTCAATATTTCTGGTTTTCATATATCCGCTCAACGGATCGACTTCTAAATAGTCTCAATCGATAGAGCGGGGTCGAATTATATAATAAAAGTGTTTTTATTTTTGAGTTACATGCTCTATAAATCGAGCTATTACGACGCAAAGTCCAAATGTGAAAAATATCATTTAAGAAACGTCGTCGTCTTCGTTGTCGTCGACCGCTCAGATTTTACTGTTGTGGCATTCGACATCAGATCGCGCTAGTGACGCTCTGGAAATGTTGGCAAGGGGGGGTAAGTGACGTCGATAATCGATCGACAGTAAGTGACGTTGATAAAAGTAAGCTAGGTTATTAGCGGCGACGAGACATTATTATTGTATTTGCACATGCAATAAAACAAATTTTCTTTCGCTCTCGTTATCACGCATTCACTCTCTCTCTTTCACTCATTACTTATTCTCTAATCTTTCATTTATCAGACCGATTAGTTAAAAAATTTCGAGTAAAGTATATATAATATACACATGTATTTTTTCTACTTATACTTTATTCTATTTCTTATACTTATACTTTTTTCTATTATATACACTATAAAAGTACAAATATAAATGTTCGCAATAAAAATATACGTGTTCTCAATAAAAATATGTTAAAAAAAATAAATAAATAAAGTTATTCAAGCGTATTTTCCTTAGACCTTGTAAATCACATCCAGCTAAAGTACAGTTTTACTTCTTAAAAGGATCTCCTTACACCTTGCACAAATATATGATAATGATTATAATAAAATATAATAAATAGTATAAATAAGTATGAATAAATATTGTGTATTCAATAGAAAAAAGTATAAGTATAAAAAATAGAATAAAGTATAAGTATAAAAAATAGAATAAAGTATAAGTAGAAAAATTATATGTGTATATTATAAATACACATACAATACACATGTGTATATTATATATACACAAAAAATCGAACTGATGTACAAAAAAGAGTGATATCTCTAAAAAAATTACCTTTTTAAAAAAAGGTAAAAAAAAGGTGCTAAGTCCGCGTCAAAAAGTATCTTTGCAAAATAGTATAGTATTATTAACTCTAAAAAACTATTAAAAAACCTATTTCCAAAAGAGTGTGATATTAATCTACACACATAAGTTATTTTAATCCAAACAAAATGGTTTATTTTAAACCATAAAAAAACTATAAGTTATTTAATTATACGTTCTTCAAAAATAATGATATCAACAAAATTGTGCTAAGTAAAAATAAAAATTTTAAAAAATATTTTTAAAAAAGTTACAAAATAATAAAAAAATAGTTTTAATTTTTTTTAGTATATCCTACTAAAATACTGATATCGAGAAATAAAAATTAAAAAAAAAAAACAAAAAACAAATAATGTAAAAATATAAAATTAAAAATTATTTACAAAAAATTAAAAATTAATGGAAAAATATAAAAATGTATATAAAAATTAAAAATTAATATAAAAATAAAAAATTTAATTAAAAGACTTAGCTCTGCTACAAAATATGTTATTTTAAAAATTAGCAGCGCTAAGTCTTTCAATTAAATTTTTTATTTTTATATTAATTTTTAATTTTTATATACATTTTTATATTTTTTCATTAATTTTTAATTTTTATTTTTTGTAAATAATTTTTAATTTTATATTTTTACATTATTTGTTTTTTGTTTTTTTTTTAATTTTTATTTCTCGATATCAGTATTTTAGTAGGATATACTAAAAAAAATTAAAACTATTTTTTTATTATTTTGTAACTTTTTTTAAAATATTTTTTTAAATTTTTATTTTTACTTAGCACAATTTTGTTGATATCATTATTTTTGTAGAATGTATAATTAAATAACTTATAGTTTTTATGGTTTAAAATAAACCATTTTGTTTGGATTAAAATAACTTATGTGTGTAGATTAATATCACACTCTTTTGGAAATAGGTTTTTTAATAGTTTTTTAGAGTTAATAATACTATACTATTTTGCAAAGATACTTTTTGACGCGGACTTAGCACCTTTTTTTTACCTTTTTTTAAAATGGTCAAGATATACTTGAACATACATTTGGCGAGATTAGGAATTTATCGGGTAATGCATTTAATCCAACTCCAGTGCAATTTTATTACTCTTTTAGAAAATCGTTTGCTATCAACTATAGTTCGGTTGAGAAAGGAAATTGTACCTTAGATGTTGAGGAATCGCAAATAGATATAATGATTAAAATTGCACAATATAAACACAAATCTTTTGTAAATACGTCACTACAAAAAAATATACTATTCAAATTGATGACCATGATTATCGAGAAAAAGATATTGTTGAAGATAATGCATTTTATTATATTTGTGGTTATCTTATGTCAAAAACTCTGAAAAAACATTCTTGTGATACATGTGAAACTTTTGCCAAAGATATTGATAATTTTAATAATAATAGATATTATACATTATTTAGAGCATTAAAACCTACTGAAGAAAACATGTATGGCAAATTATGCGTTCCGAATCAAATATTTGTAAACTACGTAGAAAATTTAGATAACATTTTCTTTAAGCATTTACGTACACTTATTTTAAACGAGTCCGTTCTACATACAATGATTACTTTTTTAGAAACAATTCCTTGTTCTCATCCATGTACCAAATTTCCAAAAAAGTATTTTGTCACATTGTATGCTAGAGTTCGTCTTTATTTTACATTAAAATTTGCTAACAGACGATTTAAAACTCGGGAAAGAAACAAGAAGACTATAATTTTGACTCATAAATAATTTATTATAGTTAATATTTATTTCTTTGAAAATTTTTATTTTTGTTTTAATATATAATAGTTATTCTATAGTTTATAGTATCTTCATGCAACGTAGTATTTTTTAAAATTTATTAATAAAAAATGCTAATTTAATTTAATTATAATAAAATAAAATTTTTTAAATAATATAATATATTATTATTTTATAATTAGACTTGTTTATTATTTTATGTTTAAAATTAATAAAAATTGCATAGTTTTTGTTCTTTTGTAATAAATATAGATATTTGTTTAAATTATATTGTTAATAATGTCAATAAAACGTTTTATTTTATAATTATTATTGTTTCAGGTGACTAAATTCCTTCAAAAATTAAACATAAGCTTTTATCAAGAAGACAATTTTTACATTTATAATAACATTTACATTTACATCAGTGAATATACACTCATTAATTTTTAAAAAATAAATTCTACGAATGTTATTTATTTCTTCTTTATCAATATTTTAATACATGTATCATAAAATTTGAAGTTTTACTTATTTTAAAAAGCATAAAAATATTTTAGTTATTGATCAAGACTTATATTGTAATCTGACACATTATACACACGCTACAATTGTAAAAAAATGTACATTAATTTGTTTATAAATAATATGAAAATAAGTTATGAGTATTACTATACAAATACATTATATTATATTATATATACAAAAATAATACATTTTAGTACGATATACATTTAATATTAAATATTAATTTCATTTTTTGTTTATTTTTATGATTACTTCCATTATTTTAATGTTATATTTACAAATTTTTAATATTTATTTAAAAAAAGATAAAATGCGATTATTATAAAAATATAAAAATTAATTTTTAAAATTGCTTTTTTTCTTACAATTTAAATATTAGCGCGTTACTACTATCAAGAACATGGCGACATTTCGGACACTAACATCAAAGGAGCCGACACGAAGTGTCGCTACTGGTTATACATATACTGTGCCGTAGTCGGCTAGATATGTAGGCGGGGGGTTGCTGTTTAGCTCACGATTCCATTCGCACTCTGGAGGATTGCTCGCTCAACTCGCGTGCGGTTAGGATCCGGAGACTTGGTCTTCGGTGATAAGACCTGCTCAACTCGCTGGTCGTAGGGAAAATGATTTTTACCCCGAGATCGGCGGTATTTATACTCGTAGGTTGGTGGCGGGAGAGTGGCGCGGTGCAGAAAACAATTGTTTATGTCGGGGGTGACTCGCTAACGTAACGCTTCGTTACATGTAGTCTGTCAACTTTTCTTCATCCACAGGCACTTTATTCGTTAGTATTATTTTATCGTAGAAATAATTGCTAAACGTCTCGTCGAAGTTCTCTTCTCGAATTTTTTCCGCAAATCTATCTTCGCCGGACGATGATCGAAGATGCTTTGCATTTTCTCTAGCAGTTGATTTACTGGTAGTTCTAGATCCTTCGGAGTCGAATGAAACCACTGTAGCGCTTTCTGTTTCAGTCGCATGCTCACGAGAATACGCGCAGTCCCGTCAAGTTGATACGTTGTGCGGATTAATTCGAACTGTCTACGCCACTTCTAGAAAGTATTTTCGTCACCGGAAAATTCACTTAATAGTTCTGAGAGGGCCTTAACCTGCGACTGTGTTGTTGTAGTATACTGACTGTAGTATACTGCGACTGTGTTGTTGTTGTATACTGACTTGCACTAGACATCGGCAAAGCAGTATTCCTTATTTCCGCTTCCATGCGTGTTTCCAATCGTACAAGTTCCAATTCTCTTCGCAATGAGTCACACTCGCGCCTCGTGATCTCCAACTCTTTGTCTCGCAGTCTCTCAGTCTCGTTTCTATCGTCTGAGATACTGCAATCTCTCGGTTCGCCGCCATCTTGGGTTATAGTGTCATCGCCTTCCGCCAGTTCCGCTTCGCGTGAAGCTTGTACACCTTCTTCTTCTACATGCGTCCCCTGTCGGATTTCCTTAGCGATGAGCTTTTATGTTCCACTCGGATCCTGGTCGTATAACCTTTTCAGCAATTTCGGCTTATTTCCCTTCTGCTGCGAGCCTAATCGTCTCAGGGTTTCTTTCAGCTGCGGTAGCGTAAACTTTCCATCCTCCATGGTCCCGTAACTCTTGTCACTCACACACACCGATAACTTAATTCACTTGCGAGCTGTATCCCACTTCTGAAAACTGTAGTGATTTCTCCTCTACTTCCGAGAAACTGTATTTATTCAGCGTTACAGTAATACAATCTCGAAAACTAAGAACTAATAACTGAGAATAACTCAGAACTGAACTCTCTCTCGCCGCTGCACGGTCCTTGCTTATATACCCCCGGTTCAATGCTCAGCCCCTCCCCACTACCGCAAACCAATCAAGACATCTTACTAACTCATATTCCTTCCCGTGGAAAGAGGACCAATTCCATCGCTTGGAATTACCGAACATGTTAGGATACGTTCCGGTCGTACCCGTTTTCGACTACATTATCAATTATAGACAATGGAAAAGTAAATTTTTGTTATACCGACAATCACGACCAACCGATCTTAAATTAAGAAGGAAAATTAGTATACTATTACACAAAAAGTGAGTAAATTTTATATATAATTATGCTGAATATAATAATTTTAACGATTAAATCTTCTTAAGTTAAGGCTTGTGGTTCGGGTGCGGAATGGAAGTCATTCAAGAGCTAGATGGGCACGAGCACGAAAGAAAATTACACGCAAGTTACAGTTTTCATTTTACACTCACAAAATATATTGTCACAAAATAACAAAGTTAATATATTTACATAAATATATACACGAAGCTATTTAACGGTTGAACCCGCGGAACACTGTATGGTCAGAGCTCCGAGGAACGCAACACTAACTCGCGAGCTCAGCGAATCGCGGTTGGAGCAAAGACCCATATTAGCGCGGGAGCGGGCGGCTCCTATAATTCGCGTGTGCGAATACAGCAGAGCAAGCAACTCCGCTGTAACAAACACTACTCGCGTTGGAATAGCAAGCGACTATTCCGTACTTCTGTGAGCGATCTTTAACGTATTCAAGTGCGCGTCGTACTTGATGAGAATCTAAGCAGACTGGCGATCGTCCCCACCCGACGCTTCCCTATTGAAAAAATTCATTTGCGATCACAATTGAGAATTTAACTGAAAACTCTAGTAAGAATTCAAACGGGATTTCAGCAAAATTACTCATATGAGAAATGAAAAAATTATTTTTTTTTTAATTATAAGATTTTAATTTTTTAGCATATTTGTAAATCAAAATTTTAATTAACATATACAATAATAAAATCAAGTTACATTTTTAAAAAACAATTTATTAATAGAAAAGTAAATTGGGTACAGCCGCAATATATTTATTATTACTTAAAACTATATAAACACAAATTTTGTTTATACTTTCTGTTACAATTGCGCACAAATCTGTATCAATACTTATAATTTTATATAAAAATTTACTGTTATTATATAAAACTGCATTAATTTTGTTACATATAGTGAGTGCAATATTATATTCAGCATCAACAATGAATGATATGATTTTTATACACGTTCCATCATTTAATTGAGCGTATGAGTTATTCGACCGATTATTCTTTAATAAGCATGAAGTATACAAACAGCCACATTTAACTATTCGATAATATTTCTTAGCTGAATATAGCGAAAGATTAAATTTTGATGCTATATCATCTTCAATAATATCACCTAAACCAAAATACGTTATATTTCCAAGTTTAATACATTTTTTAACTCGTGTAGCTATTAGATCTTCGCAAAATCTTTTCGTTGCTTCGGATATACTATTGCTAATTCTACTTTCTAAAACAATCATACTACATTGAAGATTTGAATATCTTACAATTTGTTGATTGATTCCTTTCGCACAAGGTATAACATTTAATAACTTGTTATTATTTGATTCAAATGGGAAAGTGGAATGTGCCCATAATGGACCCCAATTATATACACTTTTACAAATATGTAACAATTGATGCACATTATATGTCATAGCACGTTTTTCGTACAGCATCTCTACACCTAATACAAACTTATGAAGTGATTCATCAATTTTATCTAATTCCTCGACTGAAAGAGAAGTTTTTAAAAGACCATGTAAACTTTCTGCTAATAAAAACCAGTGTTGCAGAATTTCATCATTCACTACTGTTTCAAGTAGAGGTACACTGTAATATAATATCCAATTTTCCCATTCTCTCGCTTTCCAATGATTTCTATCCGCTAAAGATCTTGTTAATCGACTTATCTGATTTGAAGCTTGTATTTGAAGCAAAGAAGAATTTAGTTTCTCAATGTCATCTTTTTTAAGTAATTTTAAAATACATTCGGTTATTTGTTTTACTACGCCAGCTAAATAACAATGTAAATAATCCGGTACAAAACCATTTATTATATTAAAAAATGGTAAATTAATTAAAGGTGTAACATATTTCACACCCCCGATAATAGTTCCACTTTTAACAGCCCGTTTTCCACATTTTTCATATATGCTGTATCTCTGTCTTTTGGACGATAATGAAGAATAGGAAATCTCACACATCCATCCTGCCATTTCCCGGGATGCAAACACCAACCACAGGAATTATATACCATTGAACTGCACTAATCCTTGCATCGGAGCACGAGCTACAGCATCGACACAAGATATTAGTAGATATAATTTAAGCATTCGCTTATCTCCATGGATTATACATTCTATCCCCTTTTGATTAATTATGTTCATTTCTTTAACAAATATGTATAAAAAAGTTTTCATATCCGGCTTATTTTTGCCAAACCACATTCCACATGTCAGAATGTTTTTCAATCGGTTTTGAGGTGGTAACTCATTTATTTGTATCTGTATCGGCCATATAGAATCTTGAGAACTTTCAAATCTTGTCCATCTGTATCCATCATAAATATCTTGAATCTCCTCAGTTTCATTACATCTTTCGCGTACGATATAATTATAGTAATCTTCATGACTTTTTATGAGATTCGAAATTTCAGTGGAGGGATCGAGAATTACAAAATAATTAGAAAGAGATGCATTCGATACATTAATTGATGAGTAACATGTATCACACTGAACTTCTTTATCAATGTCTTTATATTTTCCCAAATAATTTGAACAGTTTGGACAAATCGCGTGGTAGTGTGCTTTTTCTTGAAAATTGAAAAGTTTGTCGATTAGATAACGCGATTCTGGTAATATAGGAATCTCAAAAATATTATTGATCAAACTTATCAAATTGCAAATCGCAGTTAAAGGTAGTGTATGTGTAATACTAAATTTGATTATCATTAACATAAGTTCACCAGGACTTGTTTTAACAGAAGCTGTAGTTTTTTTTAAAAAATCAGCGATTGACATTAAGTCTAAAATATTTTTAGCTTTCTTCGTTGAAACAAATTCATTTGAATATTCATCATTTAATTCCTCAGGTGAAGAAAATATTTCCGATTTCTGCGATTGTACCTAAAGTAATCAGTACAATAATTTTAGAATTTTATATTGTAAACACGAAATGTATTTTATATTATATTAAAATTTCTTATAATAAAAATATAAGAGTATCTTACATACTTCTTCAATCACATTTTTATCAACTGAAAATGCTGCTTCCGTATGAACGTCCATATCATCATTTGTGGTGAAACTATTAAACTCTGCTTTTTCTCTAATCTGGAATTTACATGAAAAAATAACTTAAAATTATTTGTATAAAAAATTGAATACGCGTCAAAAATATTTATGTAATAAATATTACCGTTTGAGTATCTTGACATGTTCTGGTCCATTTTTTTAGTCTAGATTTTTGTGAAGCACTAATAGACTCGTCACCTTCAACTAACTAAAATATCTTTTTCTGGTCTTTATATTGTTTTCCATTCTTCAGACTATAGAGCTCATAGAGCTCTTAAATTGATAAATGCAGTAAGCATTCACTAAAGCAGTAGTATTTCACTAGAAGAAAAATGTTTACATTAATAAAAAGCAGAAAAATAATACTCAAAATGATAATAGAGATGGCATATAAAAATATAAGAATATTTTATTAGATGGAAAATTATTATGGGTGCTTTCCAGCAATACAGGCGACACAGTGTTCATTAGTGTGAGAAGGAACATATCAATGTTACTCACACTAATGGACACTGTGTTACACTGTGTCTTACTGAAAAGCACCCTGTAACATTTTCAAAAATAATGTATATAACATCATGACATACTTCTAATAATAATTCACTTATTTTAAAGGAAATGTACCGGTAGTAAATAAGTCGATACTTGACGAACTGTTCGATGCTGCTTATAGTAGCAAACCTCGATTTTAAGTGTACGTAATCCACTGTCGCAATGCGAGCGTTTATAAATACGCACGATAAATAATCACTTTTTCACTAACGTTACGTCCGTTGTAACTCTTTGTTTCACGTGATTGCATGATCTAAAAAAATTACCTTTTTAAAAAAAGGTAAAAAAAAGGTGCTAAGTCCGCGTCAAAAAGTTCTTTGATCTTTGCAAAATAGTATAGTATTATTAACTCTAAAAAACTATTAAAAAACTTATTTCCAAAAGAGTGTGATATTAATCTACACACATAAGTTATTTTAATCCAAACAAAATGGTTTATTTTAAACCATAAAAAAACTATAAGTTATTTAATTATACGTTCTATAAAAATAATGATATCAACAAAATTGTGCTAAGTAAAAATAAAAATTAAAAAAAAATATTTTAAAAAAAGTTACAAAATAATAAAAAAATAGTTTTAATTTTTTTTAGTATATCCTACTAAAATACTGATATCGAAAAATAAAAATTAAAAAAAAAAACAAAAAAAAAACAAATAATGTAAAAATAAAAAATTAAAAATTAATGAAAAAATATAAAAATGTATATAAAAATTGAAAATTAATATAAAAATAAAAAATTTAATTAAAAGACTTAGCTCTGCTACAAAATATGTTATTTTAAAAATTAGCAGCGCTAAGTCTTTCCCTCTCGATTTGAGGCCACCTTGTCGTGGTGAGGGGGCTTAGGGAGGGACTCTGCGGATCCATCGGGTCAATGGTGGTTGGTTCCTACCTCCTCCATTGACCCGATGGGGAGGAGTCCCTCCTGACTAAGAGCCTCAAGGATGTGACGGGCCGGTGGGTTTCGGAACTCCCGGGCCCACCGGGCTGGGCCGTTCCCGTTCGTCCGAATGTGTTCGGACGATCGGGACGGCGGAGGGTTCCGGGCCGGGTTTGGCCTGGCTCGGGGGAGGGTTTGTGGGGGGGATCCTTGATTGGAGAACCCCCCCCCCTCTTTCTGGGTCCGGCTGGACCCGGCTCGGAGGCTGCCCCAGTCCTTCTTCGGGGGGGCTGGGTCAGCCAGGAGGTGGGAGTCCGGATCCAGTGGACTTGGTTCGCCGGGTCCACTGGTGAAGGGCTCCTGGTTTGTGACGGGCCGGTGGTGTCCCGGAACTCCCGGGCCCACCGGGCCGGGCCGCTCGGACGTTTCCGAGGCGGGGCCGGGGCGGCGGAGGAAAGGGCCCTCATCCCTTGGACGGCCTGGTTTTGTCCAGGCCCGACAAGGGTGGGGGTCCGGCCTGGGCGGGGGGATTAGCCCCCCTCCCAGGCGGGTTGGTTTGTTTGGGGGGGGCGGCGTCGTGCTTTAAGGGTGGTTTGAGGCCCACCTTGCACGACGGCGCCCCTCGGGCTAGGGGGGGGGGGGAGAGTTGGTGGTGGCCGGCTCTCCCCTGTTAAATAAACAGGATTGGGACCCGGTAAGGGTCACACCCCGGAGGGGGAGCCAGATGAATGCCGCTTGGCGATGCTTGGTCCCCCTCCATTATGGGGTCAAGGAAGGCCGCCACCGGGTGGGGTTTTAGTGGGTAGTCTCGCATTTTCGCACGGGAACGTGAACCACGGGAACGTGATACCTCGGGAGTGTGAGCCACAGTGGGTGCCGGAGACTGGGAGTTTATCTCCCCTCTCCGGGCGGGACGCCCCACTGTGGTGGCTGCCCAATAACTGTGTCTGCCCGTGCCATGCAAGGAGTCCCACATAATCCGCGGGTCTATGGATTCCTCAACCCATGGCCCGCAGGTATCCGTAAATAGGATTTCCCCATCCTTACCAAAAAAAAAATGTGCGGTCACCGACGTGGTAGACCCTAAGGCCGATAAGAAATTGGCCAAATCCGTATCCGTTCTCCTTAATGATGTATTCAATACATCAAAATCGGGGACAGAGGATATGGATGTGGATGGCCCAGGCCCGGAGGAGCTGGTGGGCGAGTAGGCGCGTTCACGCCCACACGACTCCTCCAGGCCAATCTGAATCACGCCCGGCAGGCCCAGGACTTGTTCCTACAGGACCTTGCCGGGCGTGATGCGGGCCTGGGTGTAATCGCGGAGCCGTACAGTGTACACGGACTCTAACCCAAATTGGGTGTCGGCCACTGACCGCTCCGCAGCTATTGTAAGGAGGCACTCCCCTCGCTCCCCTCCCATTGCCCTTAAGGCAGCCGGGAGGGGGTTTGTGATAGCGAGGTGGGGTGCCTTATTTGTCGCGGGGGTTTATGCCCCCCCCCCCAGGTGGACCCTCCCAGAATTCAAACAATTTTGCGGGATTTGGAGGATGGCCTACGCCGATGCCTCCCCCACCCTGTGTTGGTGGCCGGGGACTTTAATGCCTGGGTACGGGCGTGGGGTTCCCGGCTCACCGGCCCCCGCGGGAGGGTCCTCCTGAGTTGGGTGGCGGAGTGGGAGCTCGTACTACTTAATACGGGCTCCCAGAGCACCTGCGTCCGTCCCCGTGGGGAGTCCATAGTCGACTTGACTTGGGCGACCCGGGGGGCGGCGCGTTTGGTTGAGTCATGGGGGGTGGCCCAGCGTGAGTCGCTATCCGACCATCTCGTTATCGAGATGGTCCTCACAGCCACCCCCCGGGAGGTGCTCCTCCGCCGTCGAAGGGGGAGCGCTAAACCCCCCCGCTGGTCCCTGTCAAAACTCGACAGGGACAGGCTGTTGGCGGCTGCCTCCGTGGAGACCTGGGCCGACTCGCTGGTCCAGGTCGACGCGGAGGCCGAAGCCGCGGAGATCGGGGCCATGGCCGCCCGCATTTGTGACGCGGCCATACCCCGGTCTAAGCCCGCCTCCCGTCGGGCTATGTACTGGTGGAGCGAGGAGATCGCGGAGTTGCGCCGCAAGTCCAACGCGGCGCGCCGCGGTTTCCTCCGTGCCCGACGGAGAGGAGCGGGCTACGATGATGAGTCGGTCGCGGTGGCACGCAGTGCGTACTCTGCCGCGCGGTACGCGCTGCGGATAGCCATCCGCGACGCCAAGACCAGGGCCTGGAAGGAGTTGATCGTGCAACTCGACCAGGACCCCTGGGGGCGCCCGTACAAAATTGTCTTGAACAAATTGAGACCGGCGGCGCCCCCAATAGCGGAGTCTCTGGACCCCGAATTCCTCAAAAGGACGGTGGAGAAGCTTTTCCCCCGGAGGGACATCGTGATCCCTCCAAAAGGGGATTCTCCACCGTGGGATGAGGAGTTCCGGGTCTCGGAGACCGAGTTCGTCCAGGCGGCCAAGAGGCTTGGTGCCGCAGGGAAGGCCCCTGGCCCGGACGGGGTGCCTGGTCGCGTATGGGCCCTGGTCTTAGGCGAGGTAGGTGCCCGCCTGAGGAATCTCTTTGATTCATGCCTCAGGGCGGGCACCTTCCCCTCCTTATGGAAGCAAGCCAGACTAGTGCTGCTTCATAAGGAGGGGAAGCCGGCGGAGTCCCCATCGGCCTATAGGCCGATCTGTTTGTTCGACGAGGTGGGAAAGTTCTTTGAGCGAATTATCGTCAACCGCCTCGTCGAGCACTTGTCCCGGGTAGGTCCTGACCTCTCGGAGGTCCAATTCGGATTCCGAGAGGGCCGTTCGACCACGGATGCCATTATGTCCGTGAAGGCCCTCTCGGACCGGATTACTGGGGAGGGAGACGTGGCGTTGGCGGTGTCCTTGGACATCGTCAACGCCTTCAATTCCCTCCCCTGGGAATGGGTGGGGGAAGCCATGGAGTATCATGGCTTCCCCTTATATCTCCGAGAGGTAGTCTTGGATTATTTCCGGGGCAGGCAGCTCCTCTACACAAACCGGGAGGAGCTGGCAGTCGGCAGGCCGATGACCTGCGGGGTTCCACAGGGGTCCGTGTTGGGGCCCCTGTTGTGGAACCTCGCGTACAACAGGGTACTCCGCTCGGCTCCCCCCCGAGGCACCTACCTGTTCTGCTATGCAGATGATACTTTGGTGGTGTCTCGGGGGAGGACATGGATGGATGCGCGAGACGGCGCCAACACAGCCGTCCGCGCTGTCGTACGCTCTATAACGACAATGGGAATGGAGGTCGCCCCTGAGAAGACAGAGGCGATGTTCTTCTACAGTAAGGACAAGGGGCGACCTCCTCCTACCCAGATATGGGTAGGGGAAGATCGCGTCTGGGTGGGGCCCAATATGAAATACCTGGGTCTCACTCTGGATGGGCTCTGGGGGTTCAGAGACCATTTTGAGAAGGTCACCCCCAGAGCGGACAGGATGGCGGCTGAGCCGCCTCCTGTCCAATGTTGGTGGTCCCAACTACAAAGTACGTAGGCTGTATGCGAACGTGGTGCAGTCGGTGCTATTGTACGGAGCCCCGGTGTGGCACCGGGCCGCTACGGCCAACCGACACATCGTTGCCATGGTCAACCGTGTGCAGCGACGGTTGGCCATCAGAGCGGTCCGGGCATACCGCACCACGTCGCATGCAGCCGCCACGGCCCTGGCGGGCCTTCTTCCCATACCCCTCTTGGCGGACTCGTACGCCGAACTTTATCGGCGTACGAGGAAACCGGGAGGGGTTGGGCGGGCCAGCTTACCGCCAAGGGCCGTGGCCGAGGTAAGGAGAAAAGCCCGCCAGGGCGCCCTGGAGGCGTGGCAAGCCTCCTTGTTGGGCGCCCGGGCGGGAGTGAGGACCACCAGCGCCATCCAGCCCTGTCTACCACAATGGGTAGGCAGGTGCGGACGCGGTCTTACATTCCGTATGGTGCAGGTACTCTCCGGACACGGATGTTTCGGAGATTACCTGCGCCGTATTGATCGAGAGCGTACGACGCGGTGTCACCACTGCGCGGCCGACCAGGACTCGGCGCAACATACGTTGGAAGAGTGCCCCGCGTGGGACACAGAGCGCCGGGCCCTGGCGGGTCGATGTGGTTGGCACCGACCTCTCCCTCCCTTCCCTTATTAGGGGAATGGTAGAGGGAGAGGCGAAATGGAGGGCAGTCTCCTCCTTCTGCGAGAGTGTCATTTCGCAGAAGGAGGAGGCAGAGAGGATTAGGAGAGGGGAGGTGGAGGTATTACCTCCTCCCTCCCCTCCTGCCCCCTCACAGAGGGGCAACACGGATGGAGACGGCGGGGGTCCTCCTCGCTTCAGGAGGAACATGAACATCCCCCGCCGTCTCCCAGCCCATCTACGGCCATAGTTAAGATAGGGGGGATCCCCCGAGGGCCGGGGCGATTTTATCCCGGTGCAAGTAAAAATAGGGGGACCCCCCCTAGGGGAGGGGGACTTATTCCCCCTCCCCATCTTTTCAAGAGGGCCGGGAGGGAATTCTTATTTTTTCCTCCCGGCGGGGGGTTGCCCAGAAACGGGGGTCTCTGGGCAATTCCCGCCCCTCAACACCACCAGGCGGGGCGGGGGGAGGTTTCGGGGTGCCGAACCTCCCCCATATCATCGGTATAGGAAAAGGAGGTGGGAGTTCACGCCTCCCACCTCCCCAAGAATGAGGCCGTATACGGCCGAAGTCATGCCGTGTGGGAGAGGGGAGACTAACCTCACCCCTCTCCCCGGGCATAGGCCGTATACGGCCACGCCCGAGGGGTGGAGGGACGAATGCCTCGTAGCGATACCCCTCCACCCCTCATTATGGGCCGAGGATAGGCACCCCCCAGCGGTTTTAGTGGGTATGCCGGGAGGGACACTTTTGCCCTCCCGGTGAGTCCCACATAACCCTGGAGACTCCCCCGGGCCTCCAGGGGATCTATAAAAGATTTCCGCTGGGTCAACAAAAAAAAAAAAAAAAAAAAGCGCTAAGTCTTTTAATTAAATTTTTTATTTTTATATTAATTTTCAATTTTTATATACATTTTTATATTTTTTCATTAATTTTTAATTTTATATTTTTACATTATTTGTTTTTTGTTTTTTTTTTTTTTTAATTTTTATTTCTCGATATCAGTATTTTAGTAGGATATACTAAAAAAAATTAAAACTATTTTTTTATTATTTTGTAACTTTTTTTAAAATATTTTTTTTTAATTTTTATTTTTACTTAGCACAATTTTGTTGATATCATTATTTTTATAGAACGTATAATTAAATAACTTATAGTTTTTTTATGGTTTAAAATAAACCATTTTGTTTGGATTAAAATAACTTATGTGTGTAGATTAATATCACACTCTTTTGGAAATAGGTTTTTTAATAGTTTTTTAGAGTTAATAATACTATACTATTTTGCAAAGATCAAAGAACTTTTTGACGCGGACTTAGCACCTTTTTTTTACCTTTTTTTAAAAAGGTAATTTTTTTAGAGATATCACTCTTTTTTGTACATCAGTTCGATTTTTTGTGTATATATAATATACACATGTGTATATGTGTATTTATAATATACACATATAATTTTTCTACTTATACTTTATTCTATTTTTTATACTTATACTTTATTCTATTTTTTATACTTATACTTTTTTCTATTGAATACACAATATTTATTCATACTTATTTATACTATTTATTATATTTTATTATAATCATTATCATATATTTGTGCAAGGTGTAAGGAGATCCTTTTAAGAAGTAAAACTGTACTTTAGCTGGATGTGATTTACAAGGTCTAAGGAAAATACGCTTGAATAACTTTATTTATTTATTTTTTTTAACATATTTTTATTGAGAACACGTATATTTTTATTGCGAACATTTATATTTGTACTTTTATAGTGTATATAATAGAAAAAAGTATAAGTATAAGAAATAGAATAAAGTATAAGTAGAAAAAATACATGTGTATATTATATATACTTTACTCGAAATTTTTTAACTAATCGGTCTGATAAATGAAAGATTAGAGAATAAGTAATGAGTGAAAGAGAGAGAGTGAATGCGTGATAACGAGAGCGAAAGAAAATTTGTTTTATTGCATGTGCAAATACAATAATAATGTCTCGTCGCCGCTAATAACCTAGCTTACTTTTATCAACGTCACTTACTGTCGATCGATTATCGACGTCACTTACTGTCGATTACACAGGCACACAAAAAAAATTTTTTTTTTTGACCCGAAGTGCGGATATACTTTTCCTGGTTAAAATGACTCCCTGAATTCGAATCCGAGGCCAGAATTACGCCATCACCCTCCAATTTTTCTTAATCTCAAAAAAATACCTTAAAATCTGCATTTTTCGCTTTGGTTGGATTAAACGTTAGTTAAAATCTCAAAAATTGATTGAATATAACTGCAGGACCATATATTATATGTATTTTGATGTAGTGAGTGTATTGAAAATCATATGCAAAACGCATGCAAAATCCCATGCAAAACGCATGCAAAATCCCATGCAAAAACGCATGCAAAATTTCATATGCGATTGCGAATAAAGTTTTCTTTACTCCTTCTTTCTTTTATATCGAATTCTTTTATCTTCAAACGACCGATGCAATGATTTTCTTTTCCCAATCAGTTTTTTTGGCTCAATGTCCCTTTTAAGCATCCAACAGAAATCTGCCATCATGTTTATGTCCCATCTTCCTTGATATCGTCGTTCCATTTCCTTGATATCTTGATGAAACCTTTCACCCTGTTCTTCACTGTAGTCGCCTAGGTTCTCTGGAAAGTAGTCAAGGTGAGAATCAAGGAAATGCAACTTCAAGTTCATCAAGCAACCCAATTTTTTAAAGTTTGCCAACATTTCCTCAACTATAATCTTATAATCTTCGCTCTTCCAATTTCCTAAGAAATTCTGAGCTACATTCTTGAAACTTAGCCATGCTGCTCTTTCTATATCACTCATTTTTGAGATAAATTTGTCGTCTCCGAATGCCGTACGAATTTGAGGACCATCGAAAATGCCCTCTTTTAGTTTAGCATCACTTATTTCCGGGAATTTTCCTGTTAAATAGTTGAAACAATCGCCATCTTTGTTCAGAGCTTTAACGAACTGCTTCATTAGACCAAGTTTGATGTGGAGAGGTGGGAGCAGAATTTTTGAAGGATCAACTAAGGGTTCAGAAATAACATTTTTTGTCCCCGGAGTAAAGTCAGTTCTATTTGGCCAGACTTTCTGTTCATAGTGTTTCTTCCTATCTCTGCTATCCCATAAACACAAGAAACAGGGATATTTCGTGAATCCGGATTGCTGCCCAAGTAATAAAGTTATAATCTTAAGATCCCCGCATATTTGCCATTGATGTTCAGCAAACTTTATTTTCTCCAATACTATTCGTAAATTCTGGTACGTTTCCTTCAGTTTCGTTGAATGAGCTATTGGAATAGGTGCAAACGTATTCCCGTTGTGGAGAAGAACAGCTTTGAAACTCCGCTTTGAAGAGTCAATAAATAGTCTCCACTCTTCATCTTTGTAAACATTGAGTTTCAATTCATCTATTAATCCTTTCACGTCTAAACAATATGTCAATGAAGCATTCTCGTCTTTAGCGAAGAATTTTCGAAATTCTTTCTCTCTATTACGATATCCACAAATTGTAGTTCCTTTTGATAACAAATTTTTCTTTTTCAATGCTGCGGCCAGATATTCGGCTCCATCTTTCGGTAATCCTAGATCCCGTATAAGGTCGTTCAACTCTTCCTGATTAAAAGTTTCAGGAGCCTTATTTTCACCTGCTTGATGGTATTCGTCATCTTCGCTATTACTTCCATCGTCTTCTTCGGAGTTTTCATAGATTTGCATTTCTTCATAGATTTGCATTACTTCATCGACTTGCATTTTTTCATCAATTTGCATAGGTTCTTGGACTGCAGATTCAACTCTGAGAGTTGTTGGTTTTTCTACTGAAGGGACATTGGGGTACAAGAGTTTTGTTTTATTAATTGAATTAAAACCTACGATATTTGTCATACAAATGTAGCAAACATCTCGACTTGATGGTTCAAACCATATCATAGGCTTTATGAATTTCAATTCCTTCTCATTTCGACTTCTGTCCCATCGGGAAAGCATTGATCTGCAACTATTGCAAATCATACTAGGAGGTCTCCAGATCACATCTTTAATTACTACCTCCAAACCGAAACAATCTTTATAAATTGACTTCAGTTTCTCAGATAGAGATCTTCGTTTTTTCGCAACTTCAAACTCCCCGCAGACGTACCAAAATTCATCAGGGCTTTTATTGCAAAGATGGTTGCTTGATTGGTTCCTTGTAGCATCATACTCTATAGAGGCCAGGTTCCCCACAACTATAGAGCTGCGGTCGCATGATGACGACGCCTGCGGGCCCGCTTTCCC